>CM046443.1:82436380-82458880 GCA_025506515.1 Flaveria trinervia | reverse complement strand
CAGTGAATGATGCAGCCAATGGATCAACAATAAGCACTCCCGACGATTTTGATGCCTAAAGTTAGTTGGATCAAGTACAAAGGCGTGTTTTATATGGCGTTTAAGACATTATCGAATTCCATTGGCTCCATATCTTGCGAACGTTGGAGTTGATCTGTGATTAACGGCTTGTTTGCTATGCTCGTTAGAGATGGAAGATGTTGATTGTGTATTTATTAGATGTCCCAGTGGCCGTTGAGACGGAGATTTGGAGTAGAATATCATGGTGGATGGGTTAAAATGTGTCCAAGATGAAGACGACAAAACAAGTACAAGATGTCTAAATTTGGTAGTGGGTCTATATGAAAAGGATCATCACACTAATTAGTTTAAACCACTTTTTGATCCTTCTACTGTAATAAAAAGGTAAATTCGAGGGACACGTGTTAACACCACATTCATTCTCACAAATTTTTTCCCGTTTTTTTCTCCTATTAAATAATTAACTTAATTACAAAATAATATTATTTTAAAAGTTGATATCGTTATTTTATTACTTATAGTTTTTACTTCTACATAATTTAAATCATATATTTTCGTAGAATATTGTTTTATAATTAAATAAACTTTATTATATTAAATATTTTATTTATTCAACCCGTGTAATATAAGGGTCTCTTAAAGCTATTATTATATATGGAAATCACGTAACGATTGGGTTTTCTCCATGCTAGGGGATGCCTATTGATAGGTCGTATAGGTGGAGTTGATTTAATTTGAAGTAAAGTAAGATTAATTTTAGGATTAGGACCATTTATAAATAAAAGAAACTAAATTTTAATAACCCAAATTATTTTGATTATTGACTACTATTAATCTCAAAATAACAATTTGCCCGATATTAAATCTCAAATTTTTAGTTTTTTTACCAATAACGGCCATCGTCTAATTGTTCATTAAGTCGTTTGGTTTTTGATGACATGACACGTGTTTTTGCTTGTGACTTAGCATGTGACATGTCGTATTATATAATTAAATAAAAAATATAACTATATCACCTAGTTTTTATGTCTTTTGTCTCAAAACTACTTAACCAATGATAAAATGATTATTATAAATAACTTCAAAAAATAATTCGTATACAAAAGAATTAAGTAATAAATTGATATCTTTTATAGTAATATGTTCCATGTCATGTTATGAGCCATATCTCGTGATACGCTATAAAAAACTTACAAACTTAAGTAACAATAAAATTGAGATTTTTGTTTTTAACAAAATTTAAAATTAGGATATTACTAGTAAATTATTATTTGGAATTTCTATTAGCCAATTGTTAATTGTTTGAATTAATAAATCTAATTTTTGAAAATAAATAAAGTCAATGACAAAGATAAAACTAAAATATGTCAAAGCATTAAAATTAAATAAACAAAATTATTATTATTTAAAAAAATACATAAATGACGAAAAATAATAAAACTAATTTATACAAAATACATATATATTAATGCTTGTAGTTTGAACATGAGATGTTCGAGTTTGTTAAAACCTCACGAGTGTTTAATCACGTGACAACCTTTTTTTTTAATGTGTCGTATCTTCAACTTCGGATGTGAAAACAACTTTGGCAAGAAATTCAACCTCGATAGAATCCGAAGACTCGGAGCTAGATGAGGATGCTCGACAAATAATATTGTGTTCAAAGTAGGGGCTAATTATAGTGTAAATATGAATTACTTTTTATTTCTAAAATAAGGTTCATTAATTAACGTGTATCAGCCATTTAGACAATAATATTACCATTACAACGGATACTTCATCAACTTCTTTTTCATGAACCCGATATTAAACCCATAGTAGCCGGATGAAACCGAGCCCTTGGTTACCCGAGGGTGCCCCAAGCACCCTTACACTGAGAGAAATAGTGTGTGTCCCTGATTGATGGGGCCACCAACACATAATTCATCTTTTCTGGTGAAGTTGGATTAGCCCTTGGTGTTGTTTTTCTTTTGATTTTCGCTTTGAATAATAGTCTTATTCTTTGATGATAAAAAAAAAAGAAAAGAAAAAAAAGAAAAAGTAAGTTAAAGAATTGGATCTCAATTAAACACCCAACAGGAATATTATTATCTAAATTATTACCAAATATCCTAAAACATCCACAAGAGTTCAGAAGGCAATTAGTTGTGCACAAACTATCAAAATCACACACTGTTCATTCTGCTTGTCCTTTTCTTCTTAACCACCACCACAGTCTCCACATCTCTTCCTCTCTTCTCACATTCTCCGGCAACCGCATCACCACCATTCTCCATCAGATTCATCCCAATTTCAAGAGGAAAGTTCAGTATCGCCTTCCTACCGCGCATATTAAACGCCGCTCTATCATACGCCTTTGCAGCCTCAACCGCGGTATCGAATGTCCCCAACCACACTCTCGAACCTCGCTGCTTCGGATCGCGAATCTCCGCCGCATACTTCCCCCACGGCCGCCTTCGTATGCCTCTATACCGTCTATCCTCGCTGTTTGCCGCACCAGCACTTCACCTGCTGTGAGTAACTCTTTTCTGAATAGCTAAATTTTTGTTTACGGCAGCAGTGAGACTTGAACCCACGACCTCCAGATAATAATCAGGTGTTTCTGGAGACTTTGCTTCTGCTGCCACTGGGCCTGGGGCAGTAGGCCCGGTGGCAGGTAAGTTTAACTCAATTGCTTCAGATTCGGTTTCTGAGAAGTTAACCGAATCTGAAGCACGGAATCTGGAGAATCCAGAGACGTTGTTGTTATCGGCTTCGAAGAGGTGGGAATGGATAGAGGCGAGTCGGAGCTGGAGCGATCGCTGTGTGAGGTGGAGACAGTGGCTGTAGGCCAGTCGAGAAGCTCGTAAGCTGAAATGAAGCAATCGGTGTTATTGAGGTTTGTTAAGGTTCTAGAAATGGTGACGGGGGTTCGATTTCGTTGAAGAGGTGGTTTCTGATGAAATCGAGTGTGTAGAAATCGTCGTTTATCGCCAGTGATGAAGTATGTTTGGAGTGTTGATGATGATTAATGATGTTGTTGTTGATGATGGATTGATGGTGGTAATGAAACAGGGTGTGTTGTGGGCATATAATGTGGGGGAGAAGTGAGAGTGCCAGATTGTATATTATTTTTAAATTGGTGATTTGCATAATAGGTCCTTTAGTATACATAAGTTGTGCAAGTTTGGTCCTTTTGAAAGTGTTATAGTACAAAACCGGCTGGCTGCTATTTATGATTGGGGAATCCATCCCCTTTCCTTTTTTGCAATTTTAAATCCATAGGTGGAGTGGTGGACATCTTCTCATTTCTCAATCAATAATTATTTATTTAACTGAATTTTTAAAATGAATCAAACTAATTTTAACTAATTAACTTAATCAAATATGAATTATAAATACATAAATATGAACTATAAATATATAAGATTAGACTAAAATAAATTAGCTGTTAATAAATATATAAAAAATAATATTATATTGTTATCCTGAACACTTAAAAATTCGACTTATGAGCCAACAACTATTCAAGATTGGTCCACGCAAATTATCATGTAAAGTTAACAAAATCTTCATAATCGTTGTTTGGTTGTTCTTGCAAATACATACGTTTGTGATTCTTACATTAATGCGAGGTCACGAAGGAGTTTACTTCGTTTTACTCTTCCTTGATTCACAACTTTTTCATTCGAACCCATTTTTTAACCTTGGCAACTTATTTGTTGTAAGAGCTAAATTCAATTCGGACATGATTTTAATCAGACATTGATGGTCTTGGGGGTTGTTTGTGGACACAAAAACCCTCATCATCGTCATTGAGGTTGGCCGGCAAGATACTTGCTTTCAGAAGACCTTGTGTATATATTGATTTAGTTTGTCTTCACTTTCTATAAGACTAGTCAGCCCCCTTAGCACCCTATAAGAACAACAACATTCCATTTCAGACAGTAATTAAGAACGTTCCATGTTGATAGGTGAGTACAACCTTTGGGTCCATAATACTTGTTAAATCTATGTTCAATGTCCACATTTGATTAACCACTTTGTTGACTGTTGTTTTTGCTGTTGTTGATACCAAGGAACTTAGTGATCTTTATGTTCATATCCTTTGATTTTGAATTCACTTGGTGGACACTATACCTGTTGCACTGCAATTTTGATTCAAAATGGTTAAAGGTCTGCTTCATTGTCGGTCAATCCATGGTTTTACCTTCATTGAAAGCATATTTTCAACATATATTGAAATTGTGAAGGTGGTTCTTGCAATAGAAGATAATCTTTATAAGCATATTGATTTGGAAATGAATTATAAAATTGAGGGAATTGGCTAAATTGAAAATGACTTTACATGAGATGTTAAAATTGTGTAAAATTTTATGGGTTGAGAATTGGGGTGTGGGTGGGATGGAGGTGGTAGGTGGATTGGGTTTGCTTTTGACTTTTTAATTTTTTTTTAATTTTTATTTTTATTTTTATCTCTGAGTGCTTGAATCTATCGCAACAAAATATAAATATCTATTTGTAAGAATGTGAGTAAGATTGAGAGAGAGATTGATCTGTGTGTTTAATTAAATTTATTTATGTATATGACGCCTATATAGTCATTAAAAGAGCCTTTGAACATGTGAAAACCACATGATGTATTCAGGAGTGAAAGCCATAGATGAATATTAACATCCCACCCGACATTATAATAGATAGATAATGCTAGAATTTTGTCTAGTCGAATCCATAATCCATAGAAGTCCCGATAGATGAATATTAACATGGCTATTTCGTCGAAGATTCTTTTAGGCCACAAAGAAAGATACCTTTATAAGTTGTTTTATTTCCTTTTGAATTTTGTGAAATTTCCAAATTTCCAAAAAAAGGACAACAAATCATGCCATTCTTCTTAAAGGGCAGAGCGTTAACGGTTATATCAAACTTGAGAAAATATTATTCTTTTGCTATCTTGGAGTGTGTTAAACACATCTTAAAGTGTTAAATCAGTTATCTTTGCTATCATAGTTTATTCAAAGACATAAGATTTCGGTAACGATGATAAACAAATTAAGTATTGTCTTTTTAGTCTTTTGTCATTCCAATGGCAATAAAAAAATAGCTAAACATGTGGTAAAAAGAATATATATATATATATATATATGTATATATATATATGTATGTATATAGTTTTAAAGTTTACCTCATTTTTCATGTTTCAAATATTATCATAATAATATTATCATCTTTAGGAATGACTGTTTTGTCGTTGACTTTGTTGACTTAAAAGATCACGAGTTTATCATAACGGCCTCTATTGACAAATAAAACTTTATTCTATCATACTAAGAACCCTCTAGCAAGATACTAGATGTAGAAATACAAGCATCAAAATAACATATAACTAAATCAAAATTAAATAGAAACCAAGTAGATTACTCAAGGTCTGATTCGTAGATTTATATTTAACCAAATTTAAATTTACACGTTAAATGAGACGAGCAATGAAGACCGGTTTGTTATTAAAGATATTATAATTTCTAGCCTTCCAAATGACCCAGCAAGCCGTGAGAATCATTGATTGCACCATCTTCCTCTTAACCACACTCGCTTGAAGGCTCTTGTGAAGGCTCAAATGGGATGACATTGGTATGGTACCGGTACTGAATTGGTACCGTACTAAACAATACTATACCGAAAATAGGTAAAAAAGTAAACGTATACCGTACTGATTTTGTCGGTTCGGTACCTAGCGGTGCCGTTACTATTGAATATACCGAAACCAAAGGTACTAAATATCGAAAACCTAAACAAATGAATACCGGTACCAATATTGATTATGTTCGGTCGGTTCCGGTTTAGTACGATACCGATATCGATAAAATTTGCTCATCCCTAAGGTTCATAAGATCATGGTTAGAGAAAAATTACTATCATTTTCAATACGTCTATCTTTTGTTTTTACTAAACTTGTCTCATTACATGTTAATTAATATTTGTTTGTTTAAACCATCTTTCACTTGTCATCTATATATTAGAACCCTAATCGTATCTATACTTTGATGGAATGTCATGATAAATTTAATTAGTAAAGCAACTATCAAAAATTAAAATTCAAGACATCCATAGATCTTATAACACGAATAAAGTTGTTCAATAATGATATAAACATCTTGTCTTGAACCGTCATTCTAAATATATTGCAGTTACACGTAACCATATGGTCACTGAACCATGTCTCATGCGGTTACGCACATGATGAACCTAAATCAAAGTACTAATAGGATTATAAAATATGTAATTTAAAATAAATGTCAAAGTAAATATATCAACATAAATAAATCAAAAAAGCTATTTGATTAAAGAAACTCAATAACACTACTTTTACCTCAACCGTGTTCATCATCTCATTTTTGACTTATTTTTCCAAAGATTTGTATAATTATATATTTTATCTCATAGTTAAAAATTGTGTCAAATGCAAATATATTAATAGAAGAAGAATATTAATATGACAACATTCCCAAGGACTCAACCAGAACAAATCGTAGAATCCAACACATCGATGTTAGTCACATCAAACACATGGCCTGTTTTAATATTAAAAAAATGATATACTGAACTTCAGTGACCAATAACATGCAAATAACATGGTATTCATGTTTAACAATTAAGATTTAAGAGGGGTTGATACATAGGTTGGGAATTTGTTGAGGTGGATTTTGTAAATTTAATTTTTATTTCATCTAACATAACGTGTCATATTTTATACAACATGTGATGAAAATATAATATTAAATATTTGTTAATTTGCACATAAATAATTCTGATTTGGTTTTTATGATTAAAATAATGTTAGTTGTACCTAGCTTTTATTCTAATTAATCAATTTTCATACTTTTTTAATATGCATTATGCCTTTGGTTCATGTGAGAAGATATAAATGTATATTCTTTACACCAAAACTATATGTAGCAGTGCAGATAGATAAAGTAAAACAATTAAATAAATAAATGACATAAAACTATTTGTATTTAGATGGCATTTAGTAATAGATGAGTGATGACTCATGTTTTTCTTAAATAAATTAAAACTTATTTAAACTTTCTATAGTTTTAGCGCATGTATTTCGACGACCTCTTTATTTATAAATTAATGTAGGTGAGACTAGTGAAACTCAATATGCTATGAATGAAGACCAACAACAAACAAGATTACAATAAATGAAATGTGAACGAATGGTTTAATCTAACGTGTCTTGAGTGATACATCATAATTACCTTAAATATAAGAACGTTATTTTATAACTCATTATCATTTAACTTATTGAAAATGTTGCTTCTTGACAATGATTTGTTTGAAAACACATGATTTATAAGCCTTTGAACTTGAGTGTACGATCAGACACAAAATACGGAGGGATGGTTGCTATAGAAGTATAAAATAAAGTCTTTCCCCATCTTTATCATAGCTTATACCTCACTTAACATAAAACACCCAACATAATTATGTTCAAGGATCCTAGCTTAATGTCACAGACTGATTTCTTCAGTTCTCATGCAGCACTTAGATTGGTTCTAAGTCAGCCCTCTTGATCTTGTATGGATGGATTTTATAGCGGAAGTCTTGTAAGGAAACACTAGTTTTGGTAGACGCAAGTAAGATGCTTGTGGCGTGTGATTACAGTACAAGTAGTAAGCTTGTATTACTAGAACACAAGTACAATGATTTTTGTTACAAATAACTTGGGTGTGTGAAAATGAGGCACCACCAACCTACTTATACTAGTTATATGCCTTTTAAATTGTTCTGTATATAGATATGTCTTTGTATAATATCTAAGACTAGATATTTTACATGGAACGCTCTAGTTTATCTATCCTTGATCTAGTCTCCATGGTTGGATTTTTATGCATTCTTGAGACTTGCGAGATTATTGGGCTGCACAAGTTGCTTTTTCATAGCAGCCCTTTAAGCAACATATTCTAGTGTTGTGTGGGACATTCTAGAGCCTTCCAAGACTGCCATGTTGCTGCAGAATTATGCGGGTTGTTCTGGAGTCTTCTGAGCAGCATTGTATGCTTCAAAAGTGCCCCTAAATTGATAAAAAAATAGGGTGTTGCGATCTACGTTCTGGTGGGTCATGACATTCCCCCCACCAAATGCCACGACGTCCTTGTTGTGTTGCCTCAATGCCCCATGAGTTGACTTCATGAGTTGTATGATTGAGATGGTTCTGCCTCGACACCTTGCATCCGGCTCCAAGGTAATGGTATGCACTTGATCTCCTTTAATGATGTACATGGTGTTTATGAACGTTACTTGGCAAGCTTTGTCTTTTCGAAAGAAGTCAATGCCTAGTACGATGTCATAATCTTCTAGTGGAACGACTGAGAAGTGAAACTTACCTGTCCATGTGCTAATATTTGTTTTTACACCCCATGCTGCTCCTTCTATTGGCTTGGCATTTCATGAGGTGGTCTTGATCCATCCTTCCTGCGTGGTGATCCTTAAGCCAAGTCTTCGAGCCTCTTCGGGTGAGATGAAGTTATGGCTTGCTCTAGTGTCAACCAACTCCTTCACAAGTTGCCCTTTTATCTCCATGTCTACAAACCCAAGCCCCTTTGATTCTGTCTTCGAGTTGTCTTTGATTGTGGTCGGGTTTGATTGGTTTGCCATTCTCACACCCCAACCTTGACGGTGGAATCGTCGAGATGTGAGGGTTAAGATTGTTCACAGCCACATAACTCTATATTTAAATGTAAATATTAAAATTATAAGTTTCAAAGATATTACAATCATAAGTCTCAAAACATGAAATAGTTCCAAATAAAACAAAACATAACCCGCCTTTGGGGTTGTTTGGGTGCAGCCACGGCATAGTTGCATGCCGGTGTAAACTTACGCTTGTTGTTGTTGTTGTTGTTGTGAGACGGTTCAGCTTTAGTCTCCTTAACGACCTCGGTAGCCATCTTTTCCACCTTCTTTGCACCCTTCACAAACATGGTGCCCGCTTGTATATGATTCTCGGTGAGTTGAGCGGTGATAGTAATGGCTTCTTCCAAGGTTGTGGGTCGGCTACCCACCACAACATCTTGAATTTGGGGTGGTACACCCTTGATAAACTTCTTGATGTTGCGGGGGACAGTGTCGAGCATGTGAGGCAGCGGTATACTCAACTCTGATGCCTAGTTGAGTAGGCTAGATGATCACCATCATTTTTCTTTAAGTTCCAGAATTCTTCCTCCAAATTTTGTAGTTCGCTTCTCGGGTAGAACTTCACGATGGCGATGTTCTTGAACTCTTCCCAAGTAAGTGCCAGAATAGCATCGGCTCCTCGATTTCTCTTCTCGTTATTCCACTAAGTAAGTGCCCTTTGTTGGAGCAAACTAGTGGCATAATGAACTTTGAGTGCCTCGGGACACTCACAGTTGACAAAGGTATTTTCCATGCTCTCGAACCACTCAAGAAGACCAGTGGCTCCTTCCTTGTCACTAAAACTAGTGGGCTTGCAAAAGCTAAAGTGATTGAAGGTGAAAGTTTGATTGTTGCGCCCTTGGTTAGCACTATTCTCTCCTTGACTATTTCCATTGTTGCTAGAGTTGGTCATTAAGGTACTATTGAGTTCAGCAACCATGGTTGGGATGACGGCAGCCATTTGCCGAGCAATCATGGCGGCTAGCTTGCGATCGGAACTTCCACGCTTTCCATGATGACGAGACATGCTGGAATATGCAAAATGAGTTAGACACGAGAAAGAGAATAACAAGGATTATAATTCAACAAGGATAAGGCAAGAGTTGTAAGGCACTTGGAATGGTTCCATTTGGTAATGCATTACTATTTGGAAACATTGACACGTCAAGGTAAGTTGACCCATTCGTCTTATAAATTTATGTATGTTGACCATAGTTTATCACTCATCCTAGAAATCCCCAGGTAAGCATGACTAGTCCCGTAGGATTTATGCGATATGCTTGCCTTAGCCCGAGGGCCTTTTGCCAGGAAATCAAGAATACAGGTGTCTATGTGTCACACAAATTTTTTAGGTTCATGAAATCAAAACCTTGATGAGATTTACATAGATTAGACATAAGTCTAAATATTCAAGTCATAAGCATAAGTATACGATTCCACGTGTTGTCGAGAATAAGATTAAGAAGTTTCATTTGTCGGGGATAGTCAAAGTGTCAAAGGTAAGTTTAGGGAGACATATAACAAAGTTTAAGCAATTACAAGGCAAACCTATGCTAAGGCATCAAGTTGCACATAAGTTTGGTATAGCATTATGTAACATGTAAACAATATATATATTTCCAAGAATATAAATATTATTCTATGAGGTTCATGCATAAGCTATAGTCTAGGTCACCATTTCTAATAACCTAAATCCCTATAGTTATGGGCACAGATACCAATCTGTCACACCCCAACCTTGACGGCGGAATCGTCGAGATGTGAGGGTTAAGATTGTTCACAGCCACATAACGCTATATTTAAATGTAAATATTAAAATTATAAGTTTCAAAGATATTACAATCATAAGTCTCAAAACATGAAATAGTTCCAAATAAAACAAAATATAACATAAACATTTTATTTATTTAACTAGGTCCAAGTCCTAGTTTTATTGCAAACTTCAAAAGACCACTTTAAACTTGAGGATTACCTGAAACATGATAAAAATAAAAAGGTCAACTAAAATAGTTGGTGAGTTTCCAAAGTTTTCATACATTGATAATAACAAGGTTACAAGTAGCAATTCATGTCATAGGTTATAAGTTAGTAAGGTTATAGAACACATATCGTTACAACCAAACCTCGACTTGATTACAAGTATATAAAATTGGCTAAGTGTATTTGGTTCCCATGATGAACAAGCATACGTCATCAGGAGCCGGCAATACCTCGGCTTTAGCACCAAATAAGCTTGTCAGGCCCAAAGATCTAAGACGTCGCCAGGCTAGCAATAGTTAATGATTGCAAACAAATATATTTATCTCATATAAACACTTACAACACACAAATAACCATGAAAAAAATATGAATTGCAAGTGCTTTACAAGTCTAAACGTTTACAAGTGCGTTATGTATAGGTAATCATGTTTCACCCCAAAATAGTGTTAAAAGATGATAAGATTGATAATAAACGTTGTTCCAAGATGAATGTACAAGGAACCTAAATATATGTATTTACAAGATTAAAGTTTAATAATAGAATTATATTTAGCGAGAATTAAAATTTCAAGTGTAGTTTGGGGATCTTTGTAGTAGTCTAAATAATATAACAAAGAAATATACCATTTATGTAAATTATTATAAAGAAAATAACATTAAATCATCCATAATAGCTAGTGAAGTTTAAATATAAACTTAAATAAACATTTGAAATAATCATGATTTTAACGATAATAACTTAATGGTAATATTTGGACCAATAATAATTTATTAATTTATTATTCAAAATTTATTTTAATAGAAATAATCCAAGAACAACCTTTGTTAAAATTCTTTATTAAAAAGATAACTAATTAATTAAATTTAGAAAAATTACAGAAAATAATTTGATGTCTTTAAAAATATTTAAAGTTTACAAAAAAACCTTTTTATATTTATTAAAAATTTAGTATAATTTATTTAAGGGCTGAAAAGCCTTAAAAATGTTTGAGGGTGCCCGGGTTCGAATCCGGGACCTCGAGGTTGATGTGTCTATGTGTAACCAGTAGACCAGGGCCGCAGCCTTGCTAGAATGTGGTTTCTAAATTAAAAAAAAACAATTACAGAGGATCCCCCAAACCATATGAACCCTAGTTCGTTTTGACCCAAATTGAAGATCAAATTCTTATTGTTAATGTTGATAATCATGGGGCTGTTGTTAGATGAACAATACGAAGAACAAGCCGCGAACGTCTGGTGTCCAATCGATGATCAAACGTTGATGATGATCGAATTAAACTTAAGGATAGCTTCAGATGTGGTTCTTGATTCAAAGCCCTTTACCAATTTCAGTTGAGATAGGTCAGAGTATGGACTTCGACGTTTAATCCTTAATTATTAGGTGCATTAAGGTTTGAAGCACGCACACGAGGTAATTCGAAACGATTTTGGACTTCGAAACCGAGGGGTTTTTGGCGTTTTGAAGCTCACCGGAGCTTGGGCGGAGAATGGTCGGTGGTGTTGCCGGATTTACAGGAAATGAAAGGGGGAAGTTTTGGGTTTTTATTAATTTTACACTATCACCCCTTGTAATTTGTTTTGTTTTTCATTTCATGCAAAAACATTCATTTAAAGTTTCCAAAATGGCAAAACCAACCCCCTAACTTAATTAGTTCTAATTTAAGATTATTAAGTTTCTTATTATTATTATTATTATTATTATTGTTGTTATTATTATTATTATTATTATTATTATTATTATCATCATAATGTTATTATTTAATGTTTTTATTTTTAACTTTTATAAATTAAAATTTAATGACAACCAAAAAGAATAAGCATAAATAACACATGAGTTCCATAAATGACAATAATGGCCCTTAATAGAATGAACAAAGTTAACTTTTAGTTAACAAAAATACGAAATGTTACAACCATCACCAAGGGCATGCCTTCAACTATACTTAAAGTATTAAGTAGTTGAAGTTGCATTGCTCCTAGATGAACCTCCTTCGGTCCTGATGGTTCATCCTCAAATCTGATCAAGCCTCTTAGTCTAGCCTTTTTGGGACAATCTCGTGCATTGTGTGGTCCATCGCAAAGGAAACATCCTTTGACTATTTGTACATCTTTCCCATATCTTGGTGGTTGTCGATTGTCTTATCTTCGATTCTGATTATGGTCATTATTGTGGGGTCTTGCTCCCCCACCTTTTTCATTGTTATCCTTTGTAACGATAGGTTTTTGTGATCGCCTCTCATTATGGTCTATCAAACTTTAAGCAATAATGATGGTTGAAGACAAGTCTTGAACATTTCTTCATTCAAGATCGGGTTTTGCCCATATTTGTAAGAAATTAATGAAATATATGAGAGAGTCCTTTGGTGACAAGTCTGGAATTTCTAGCATAAGGGCTGTAAATCTGTGACGTAGTCCTTAATGCTACCCTCTTGCTTCAGATTACGAAGCCGTATCTTTGCGTCGTGTTTAGCGTTTTTCGGATAAAATTGTTTCTTGATTTCTTCTATGAAATCAATCCAAGTCTGTATAGTGCATGTACCTTTATCAATCTCCATATGCTTTCGTCACCACCGTAACGTTGCGATCTCCTTCAAGTAATAAGTCACTGTCTTGATCTTCTTAGCATCATCAACAATATCGATGGCCTTGAAGTATTGCTCCATCTCCCAAAGAAAGTCATCTACAGCCTTCGCCTCTCATTTTCCAACAAATGGTGATGGTTTGGGGGATGTGTACCTTTGTATAGGTATGGATTATGTTGTCACCTCTGGTTGCTAGTGCGCGCTTGCAAACACTTAGTTCCGTTTGCAAGTCTTTGATTTCTTTCTCAAAGTTAGCTTTGAGTTAACCAAACTCCCTTATGAATGTCTCTTCCATGTCTTTCTTTATCAAGGATATGGCAAATTTGAGATCGCTTCTCAATTCATTGATGTCATTGCCTAACGACTCATGTTGCAAAGAGTCGTAGGTATGTGTTTTGAAGATATCACTTCAGCCTTGAATTCGTCATTTCGTTTTTAAATTCAGACAATGCTACTTCAACATCTTTAAATTTTTGTCCATGCTTGCAACCAACTCTTTGGACATGCTTCGAGTTCTCTTGTCACCTTTATGAGTATCCTCCCATCAATGGTTCTTGTCTCTGGCCACACTTACGACTACAACCTTTTCCAGATTAGATGCCATCCCAATGAACTAACGTGGCTCTGATACCACTTGTCATGGACTGATTTATTCAGTTCTCGTGCAGCACTTAGATTGGTTCTAAGTCAGCCCTCTTGATCTCATATGGATGGATTTTACAGTAGAAATCTTGTAAGGGAACATTAGATTTGGTAGACGCAAATAAGATACTCGTGGTGTGTGATTACAACACAAGTAGTAAGCTTGCATTACTAGAACTCAAGTACAATGCTTTTTGTTACAAAGAACTTGGTGTGTGGAAATGAGACACCACCAACCTATTTATACTAGTTACATGCCTTCTAGATTGTTCAATATCTAGATATGTCTTTGCATAATATCTAAGACTAATATTTTACATGGAACTCTCTAGTTTGTTTACTCCTTGATCTAGTCTCCATGGCTAGATTTTGTAGTGCATTCAAGAGACTTTTGGGATTATTTAGGGTTGTACAAGTTGCTTCTTCATAACAGCCCTTCAAGCAACGTGTTCTAGTGTTGTGTGGGACGTTCTAGAGCCTTCCAAGGCTGTCATGTTGCTGCAGAATTGTGCGGGTTGTTCCAGAGTCTTTCAAGCAGCCTTTTATGCATCAAAAGTGCCCTTAATTGATAAAAATTAGGGTGTTGTGATATGCGTTTTGGCGGGATATGATATTAAGTTGCGTTTTGGCGGGACATGAAATATATATGCATATGAGCTACTATTTAATGATTTTTTTCCTCTAATTTGATTTAAATTGAACAATTATGAGACTTGGTTATTAGTTAACAAAGTTTATATTTCAAGTTAAATAGTTATTTTTCCTGCTGCACATTGTCGCCATAACGTGATTAAATATAGACTACAATCGACCTGATTTGTTTCCAAACTAAATTTATGTTGAAACATAACATCTCATTTAGGTCACTCGTATACTATAAATTGTGACAATAACTACGGTCTATTATATAATACTTCTATATGAAAACAATGAAGTTTTCTTTTAAAAATATCAATTCAAACCAAAGGCTTAGAACTAGTGGTTCATTGTGCTGCAAATATTATATTTATCACTCCAGAAGAACAAACCCACAAATTTTTGTGTATAATCATTGCCTTTCAGCACCCAACTAAAGGAGGATGCTCACACACTCTCCTATTAAACAGTCTCATTTAAAACATTTATATGGATCAAGTAGCGGCACACAAAGCATAAACAACTGCATTCGACTGTTCAATTCATTCCGGAATTGTATAATAAATGATAAACATGAAGTGACAACTTGTACAACCAGCCTTAAAACATGTAAGCACATCAAATGGTAGTACACAAAGCACAAAATATTTGCACTCTACCATTCTTATTATTCACGATATAACATATATAATATAATGATTATATTCGAAGGCTTGGAAAAGAAGTTTGTTATGATTGCAAACGTTACGTTTACCACGCTTGAATAAAAAATATAGCAATTTTTAAGCATTGTCATCGCCTATTAAGTTTCATTATTCTCAAGTCTTAGAGAAAGAACAACCAAAGACAATATGAACCATAAATGATTATGAAAGCCCTAATATGTACATATCCCCAAAGAATTAAGGCTTACTTGCAATAGAAAACGGTTTTGATAGGGTCTTAGATGAGCCGAGGCACATCATCATCGACAATAGCCTAGACTGTTTGATATATACATGGATATCGCATTTTATGGGCATCAACATCATATTTTGTGGGCATCAACGTCGTATACATAGCCTTGAGATTGAACAACCAAAACAAGGCAACATTTTCCTCACTAACATAACCATCCCAAAGAACCTAAAAGCTTGCACACAATAATCAATCGGATCGTAAATTCATATAATTCTTAGGTGAGCATATGCTTAACATCATTGGAGATGGCAATTAGAAAAACACCATCAAGAAAAAAAAAATGACAATCCTTGACATATACAAACCCCCAAAAGTAATGGGGGTTAGTCATAACAAGAACAAATAGAACGGTGTCTCGGATGAGGGCATGATCATCATCATCGACAAGAACCCACGTTGTCTGGTTTGATTCAAACTATATAAAACACTTTAAAACATAAAATCAAACTGAATTTAGGGTTCAAATGAATGATTATCAAAACAAAAACCCAAAGAGAATGTCATTGTAATAGCAGAAAACCAAAAATACAACAAGGATAAACCCAACTTTTGGACCAAAATTTAGGGACAATAAAGTCGGTGCTCAACATTTTGGTTGGAAAAAACCCACAATCATCGAGACAAGCATCCAAGAATACACGATGTATAGACCTCAATCTTTGCAAAAACCACCTCAATACACGCGCCACCAAAAGATGTTAAGAAATGGCACCAACGTCGTGCAATAATAGGGAAATTATAGGGCCTTGGCGCCGACTG
This sequence comes from Flaveria trinervia, assembly GCA_025506515.1. Classification (NCBI taxonomy): domain Eukaryota; kingdom Viridiplantae; phylum Streptophyta; class Magnoliopsida; order Asterales; family Asteraceae; genus Flaveria; species Flaveria trinervia. The sequence continues at coordinate 82,442,642 of CM046443.1, read as the reverse complement.
GGCCACATACGATACCTCTCTGGAGAAAAAACTGACTCAATAACTATGTGTGACCGTATATGGTTTGAAATTAAAAGTGACAGGAGTCTAAGCCACAGTCCACACCTCATCATGGCCTGTAGTGAAGGTGGCGAGGATACCTCGCTGTGGTTGGCTGGTAGGGCTATTGGTGATTACCAGAGAGGCAAATGCCTAACACACTCCTAGTCTTTGTAGAAGTAAGGTTCAAATCAAGGATGTGAAGGGTTCTGAAATTGTAAACATCAAGTGGTTCTGAAATTGTAACATATGATATATACTTTACTAAAAGAATAATAGTTCAACTTAGGAGTTGAAGAGTCCACATGATAGCAGCCATGAGTGTATATAATAATGATCCTTATTCTCTAAGAGCTAAAAAGCACCGACTCATGTTCGTCAAGCTTTGACACGTTTACAACCATTAATGATAGCAACATTACACAAAGGAGATTAGACAACTTCATGAATTGGAAGAAAAACAAGAAACTGACTGAGTTAGCATGTAAAGAAAAGTTATGGATGTGTTCTCCATTGATGAAAAAAAAAAACAAAATAAAAATATGGCAAGGTTAGTTTAAGTGGCTGGATATGACATTTGACAAATTGGATATTTGACACGTGAACAACTAGACTTAGCCGTTCGAAATTTCATGCTAAGATGAAAGACAAGAATAACTTGAAAATAAAAAGCACAACTCTAAATTATAAAAAAAAGTTTGACATAATGTTAATCAAGATGATACATTGAAGCTACATAGATGAATTGGTGAATGCTAACTTTTTGAGAAGAAAAGGTAAGGTTTGTTAAAAGACCTAGAGTGGAAGTCAATATCAGACTCGTAAAAAAATGTCAAGAAATACAGATAAAGTCTTTGTTGAGATACACCCAAAGAAAGTTTTTTGATCAAGAAGGAACTATGTGAAAAATAACAATAAGCATAACTAGGGGACGAAGCTTTGCTAGGGCTCCGTGGCCCGCCCCCTAGTTTTTTCACTCAAAATTGGAAATTTATACGTATTTCATCCAATATTTATACATATCGAACTGGGCCCTTGATTTGTGTCCCGTGACTTTCATCCCCCAACATATTTATTCAAGCTCTATCAATGATCATAATCACAACCATAAAAGTAGCAATCACAATCATAACAAAAATCACCACTACTAAAACATCATAACCACAACCTTAATCACATGCAATCAAAAATTTCCACTAAATTAACTGAGTTACAAAGAACACCTATTAATCTGAATTATCATAAAAAGAGTCAGAGAAAAGTAATTAGTAAAGAAGAGAAGTCTTCTTTTTTACTTTTGGATTAGAACCAAAGGTAGCTAGGTGATTAGGTGCGAGTTTGATGCTTCAAATAATGAATATGTGATTTTCAAAGAAGATGGAGTGATGAAAAGTATTTAAATCAAGTCGATGTACTAAGTTTTAGGGTTGCTGACCTATTGATACCCACTAAACTATACTTCATCAATGAAATTAGAAAAAAAAACTAATGAGTTGATATAGAGATCAAAGATTTGGTTGTATCAAAAAAATCATTTAATCCTTAATTTGGTAATCATTAGATAGATAGATGGTTCTTAATGTAAGAAGTTGTATTTTTTTTGATAACAATAGAGTGGAAGGAATACATTTACTATGAGTGATTTGAAAAGTCTTACACAAGGTGATCTAAGGGTGCATTTGTTCAACGAATTCAATGGAATTCGATGAAATCGGGATCTAAATTTATTTCTTATTGTGTTCCATTGAAGAATTTACTGGAATTGAAATCTTAAGTCTATATTTTGTCATCTTGGATACGAGGAATTATGAAAAAAAGAAGATAATAATAAAATAAAAGAAAACAAAAGGAAAAATCCGGTATTTCGGCTCTTTTAAGCTAATATGGATAGTTATGCTATAAATGGATTCATAACAGGGGGTGATGTTATTAGGAATTATCAAGGCCAAGCTATTTTCTCAGGTAAGAACATACAAGCAGAAACTCGAGTGTTAGTCACCGGCTAGGATGTTGCCTTCCAATTTGGCATACCTATCTCATGTATGGAACTTTACGCTTAAGTTTTGCTGTAAAATGAATTAGAATTGGAAACAATTTCCTCAAATTACTTCAAATAAGCATTTTGAAATTCATTTTAATTTGTTAAAGAATCTAACAAAAGGAAGTGAAATTTTTAACCACTCACCATCATCACATCCACCACCCCACATCATTGCCGCAACTAAATGTTGCCCCACTAACCAACGCCACAAACCGCCTCCACCACCCGCCACCATCGACAACCTTTCTCACCACCACCCCCGATGTAAAGTGTCACCACCCATAGCTACGTCAATATCTCTTGTAGTGGTTGCTACCTCCACCACTTCTGCCTAGCTTAGATGGTTGTTGCCACCCACCATTGACAATAATAAGACTAACAATTAGTGGTTGTGATGGTGGTTTTGTTAGTGGTGGTTTAAGGGTGGTGGTGTCGGATCAACTATGATGAGCATGCACTAACAATCGAGGTCACTGCGAATAGGGGAAGAGACATGCGGTAATGTTGGTGACGATAAAAGTTAATGGCAACAAATGTTAGTGGGTGCGATGGTGATTAGTGGTGAGCGCTCGTTGATGACAAGTGGAGGCCCGTGGCTAGGCGATGGCTGGGCGATGGTGATGATCGCTAGGTAGTGGGGATAGTGATAGATTCTAATTTTTTTATGGCGATTCTCTCATGCTAATGCATTACAATTGAAGTTTCTTTTATAAATAACAATTTCTTTTAACTACAAATTATTTTACAAACTTAAATTACTAATCCTGTTGCTTAAAATTTAAATTCCTTTAACAAATTTCAGTTCCTTTTAAAAAAAATCCATGAACCAAAAACAAAGGGAGCGTTTGGTTGGAAAAATGGAATGAAATAAAATAGAATTGAGAAACTAGTATAATTTTCAAGTAAAATGATGTTCGAGTGGGTAATGAAATGTAAAACTCAAGGGAATGTTTAATCTCAATTCCATTGGTTGTGGGATTTCAAAATCCTTCCACCTAAAGAGGAAATTTGAAATCCCACAACCAATGAATTGAAGTGAAATATTCATTTGAGTTTTACATTTTATTACTCACACAAACAAAATTTTACTTGGAAATTATATTTGTTTCTCAATTCCATTTTATTCCTTTCTATTTTTCCAACCAAACGCTCCCTAAGAGTATTGGAAAGTTTACATTAAAGCAATCCTTTTAAATGTTCTAGTGTTTTTAAAAGGTTTTAAAGGAAATCTGTCCTGGTAATGGAAGAAGTAAACTGGTTTTATTATTATCAGTTTAAGGAGAGTATCATTAGGATAAATAAGTACTAACGATACAAAATTAATGTGATTATCACTGAATGTAATTATAGTTAAATGATGGGTAGAGTTTGTACTGAAGAATGGTTCTTGTTACTATCGAAGTGGAATTCCTACCAAACATCAAGTTTCAACTACTTGATGTGTAGCTGAAGTATTGTGAAGATATAGTTAATATTGATAGTTAGAATTAATATTGCATGGAAGATAATGTTGTTGTAAGTTGCGACATATAAGAAAGTTTCTACTATTAATAATATTCCAACTGAAGTATAGTTTCAACTAATGATGATGTGATAGTGGTATTGATGGATGTTTGTTACAAAAGAATAAGACAATTATTTTCGAACTAGTAATTTGCTCGTTAATCACTTAATTGCATTTAGGTTTATTAAATTCGATCATGACTCCGTACTATATATGGAGAAAACTCAAAAGGTTCTTCATTTCAAAATAATATATAAAAGAAGACATGTTCACTCAAGCTCATGTTTTCTTTGTATTCTTTTATTTAACTCGAGTATATTCTTTTGTATTATAACACATTAGATATATGTATATAAAGGCCAATAAATACAGAAAGGTTTTTTGTAGTAAAGGTATAATGATTTTAGAGTGTCAATTAAATCAAAACTTGAATAGAAATTATTTTGGTGGTATAACATGTATACATAGAAAGTTATAATTGCATGAAACCGCAAACAAAGAAAACAAAAACTAAGTAGTTGCACATAGGTATAGATAAAACATCTTATTGTAGATTATTGTTTTAGAAAAAGTTATACTATATAACAGTATACTTTAAGCTAATTAATTAATTTCACATTATTCTTGTTGCACACACACCTACCCACACACACATTAAGCTAGCATTTTTATCATGCTTTGAATATATTGATAATTAAATGACATTTTTGAATAGTACAATGACGTGCCAAGCATTAGTAGTTATCTATAGTATTGTAAGCAGTATTGACGCTTACATTTAAAACTGCATTAAACATAAGAAATGTTGCATATAATCCTTCAAAATAGTGCATCAAAAATTGCAATTGTACTAAAGTGTTGTAATTTGTTTTGATGTACAAATTTATATTGGTGTAACAAACATGCATGTACAATGGAACGCCCAGTTCTTTAATATGTTTGGCATATACGGCAAGGTTATCATAATAATATTATTGGTTTTATTGCATTGTAATTGTTTTTTTTTCACAAGCTTCTAACGATGCATGATTTTAAAAATGTACAATAATGCATCATATTTTATATACAAATTTATTTCAAAAATGTCACAAAAAAATTAATCTTCAGTTAAAAGCTAAAAAGTGATTCTTATATTTTTGACAATGTTCCTCATTTTTAGCAGTTCTCATTTCAACCATATAATTTGTCAAATTTTAACTAAGAACCACCACAAATTTAAATTCATTAGAAAGTATTCTATTACTAGTGAACAAATGTATAATGTTCCTACAAATAGTATACTCAACGTTGAGTAAGTATATATTCAAGGATAATTGCATTGTTACTAATTTGTGACTTGGTGAATAACCATCATATGTATTAGGGGTGAGCACTGTTCAATTGATTCCTAGCTAAAACTAGATCTATAATCGATGTTTTAACCTTTCGATTTTCATAACAGGCAATAAAGTTTTTTTTACTATGGATATCCGAACTAGTTTGGCTTGTATATTAATTAGAGGATGATGTTTTGTTAGCTTTCATGATTGTCCAATAACTTTTCAAAACCATTCAAACTTTTCTAGTAGTAAAGCTGAACACATCTCACTTTTTCATTATCACATTAATCACGAAAAAAAATGCTAGTGTCACTTTTACAATTATGTGATTCACCTTTCACATATGGTCTGCACAATTCCTTCGAGGTCCTAATGTCGTAGCTTGTTCTTTTGTTTTTGTTTATATGGTGTTCATTTGTGTTTAGACAACAATATCATGTTCAAGTATCTTTCAAGATGAAATCAAGTGGGAGTGGAGATTAGTTCCAATTCGTAAAAGTGTACATTGGTTGGGTTGGGTTTGGTTCTATTTGGTGACGATAACATTAGGTAGGATCACATATGTTATAGTTAAACTAGTCAGGGTCATTTAGATAAATTGTGGGTTTTGGTTGAATGGAAGCTTTTGAAAGAATGTGGGTTGAAAGGGCAATTTAGAGTTAATGTTGATTTTCATTCCTGGGTTTTGTAAATTGTCTCTACTTGAGTACCAATATTTATTTTGTCTTCATTATTGGCCTGAGTTTTGCAAATCGTTTCTATATTCGTCCTTTTAACTAACGGTGTTAAAATTTTCTGTTAAGTGAGTGTTAAAAATACCAAATACCCATAACACCTCACCTTTCACTTCCTCTCACACTCTCCCTCTTTCTTCTTTCTTCACAACACCACACACCACGTGATTTTGTTCTGCATTCACGCCTTTGGGGGGCCATCATGCTTTCGATCAGCGAACAACTTCTGTTCATCGTCAACATCTTCATTCAGAAGCTCATAAGCTCGAAGATGAAACCCTATCTTCCGGATTTCAAAACAGAAAGCGATCATTTCTGCATTCATGCCGGTGGTCGGGCGGTAATCGACGAGATGATGAGGAATTTGCGGCTGACGGAGGATGACGTGGAGTCATTGAGGATGACGTGGAGCCGTCGAGGATGACGTTACACCGGTGGGTGAATACGTCATCGAGTTGGATATAGTATGAGTTGGGGTACAATGAGTGTAAAGGGCGGGTGAAGAAAAGGGACTGAGTTTGGCAGATTGCATTTGGGAGTGGGTTCAAGTGTAATAGTGCGGTTTGGGAGGCGATCTAGGATGTTGAACCGACAGTGGTGGAGGGGGACGGTGGTGGTGAGGCGG
>CM046443.1:82398880-82433880 GCA_025506515.1 Flaveria trinervia | reverse complement strand
CTTTAGCATTGACAAATGCGGAAGACCAGAAGTGATGTGGACAAGTTCTGCTCTTGCGCCTTGACAAATGCGGAAGAGTAGAGAAAATGCAAAAGATAGCTTTTGTTCATCCACATTACCCAATTCGGATGAATTATATGTGGATAACAGTTTTTGTTCATCTGCATTACCCGATGCGGATGAACCGCATGCGGATAACAGTTTTTGTTCATCCGCATTACCCAATGTGGATGAATCACATACTAATGCGGATGAAAGTTATGTGACTGGATGAAATGCGGCTAAAGTTCATGTGACTGAAGCCTATACATCCGAATGCCATGCGACTGAAGGTCATACGCACGGGAGTCATGCGACTGAAGGCTATGCGACTGAGAGTCCATACGCCTACGGGTCCAATCGCCCCATAAGTGTCCATACGCCCAAGTGTTATGTTGATACATATCCCTAGTTTAGGAACTTAAAGTAAATGTCTATTATGTCTTACATATATTTAACGAATGGGTATGAATGAAATACAATATGTGATTGATGCTTATAATGTTTAATGTTTTATTGTTTATTGTGTGATAAATTATAGTGAACTAACTATATAGGTTTGTGGTTGTTGTACATAATTCTTAGTCAATAATGATTGAGAAACATGTTCAAACTTAATCGTATGAAGTCCTCAAGCGAATGGACCATGCTAAGGGACCATACGCATGAATACTTCATGCTAATGGACCAGTCACACGACTGAACCAGGAGACTGGATCAGTCGCATGATTGAGACATAAGATTGACTCAGTCGCATGACTGAACCTTCAGTCGTGCGGATGGATCAATCACATGATTCAGTCGCACGACTAAACCATGCTAATGGTTCAGTCTTACGATTGGAAAACCCTAACCTATAAATACCACCTAATTCGTGGAAAAACAAAACAATTCAAATACCTACGCACATAATCATACCCTAGCCGTCCAGAGACTCAAGAAAACCTGTTCCAAGTTCATAGATCGTTGATCTTGTTCGAATCATTCTTAACGTTTCTTTAATCGTTAGATTGATCTGAACTACGTTCTCACTGATTGGATTGCCAATCAAATAGGATTCCGCACTATTTGATCTGGTATACGCGCAGAATTAGTTAGTACTCCGTACGTACTCGGTCCTTAAGAAGTGGTATTGTGCCTTAGATAAAGTACTCCGCACTATGTGTTACTGATTCAAAGTTTATGGAAAATGATAGTACACAGAGAATAGATAGTTTGGTGATGCAAAATTATTTAAACAATTAAGATGCAAAATTCAATGTATAAGTCTGAGATGTCCAAGCAAAATAAAAGGAAAAATGATAGTCAAACTAGCAAACTACTAAGGTAACATAGATAAAGTACACATAAAGGCTGGTAGTTCATTATGATGTGTCGGTAGATTCAACACAATAGATGAGTAGACCTCATTGGTGGTTTAAAATTCAAACTAAGTTGTTCAACAAGCTGTGGGTTCCTATCTTATCTTTGGTTAACATAATCAACGCTGTTCCAATAAGGGGTGAAGAGCAAAATAAACGCCACATGTGTGTGCAGATGACCGTAAAATATGAGCCAAGCACATGAAAAATGCAAAAAGCAATCAAGCTAATAACTTATGTTGTTGGTGCGATATGTGCAAAAAGAAAATAATTGCTCAAACAAGAAGATAGGTTGTGTGCCTTTTTGCTGTGTAGTGACTCTGACCTGAGGATAAGCATAACCTAAATATTCTAGAATTCATTGTTGTTTGCGCATCTCTACTGTGCGGTGGCATTGACCTGATGCTTAGCATCTCTTTGAAAGCTCTTAGAATAGTTTCTTCTTGTAATATACCTGTAGACCGCTCAAAATTCTTCTAAGGAACGTTGATTACCATATAAGCGTGGGATCCACAAATGCTTATTGAAATAATTAAACCTTAACTTATCACCAATGTGTGTTAAAAGTCTGTGTATGGATTTAAAAGAACAAGTATACTGACAATAATTGTGAGCTATAGTTCTTGAAAGTCAAAATCATTATGTGCATCTGGTAGTTATAGTATGATTTCCTAAACTTGCTATTGACGTTTGGATCAAAACAAGAATCAAGCATCAAAATGGTAAATAAAGATGTCCCAAATGATTCTGATACACCTGTATGATTCCATAATGAATTGTACCAGAAATGATAAAACTGAATTGAAGTTGTGCTGTCTAGGAAGTCAAATAAGTTAGAAGTACACTAATAGGTTGAATTCCATCTCTAATCAAAAATACAAAAATATGTCTTGTTATTGTTCTTAATTTCAAGTTGTTCTGTTTAATTTTAGTTAATTTTAAGGTAAGAGTCGGACTCAACAACTCGTCGTAATCTGTAAATCACTCACTAAAAGGGTAACGTCTGAGGTGACTAAGATGTGCAAAATTAAATTGGGTCACGTCTGAGATGAAAAATTCGTTTTAAGTAAAAGGATCACGTCTGAGGTGATAAATAGTTGTTTTCAAATTAAAAAAGTCATGTATGAGATGATCATCACTGATAACGTTTTATTAATTGTTAAAAGGATAAGTGTTTGAAAGTGCATAAGGTCAAATTAACAAGTCAGAGTCATTCGCACGACTGGACCATAAGTATAGACTAGTCGCATGAATGGAGCATGAGAATAAACCATTCGCATGATTGCATCATGAGTATGAGCCAATCACACGAATGGAGGTGACCGACTAAGTCAGTCATACGACTGAACCCCAATTGCACTAAGGATGTGACCGATTGAACTAGTCGCACGACTGAGCCCTAATCGCCCGAATGAAGCATGCGAATAGATCCAGTCGTCCGACTAAACATAAAATCAATATAAATAGGGCTAAAGTCGGTCGCATATCCTCATCACCCTTCAATCGTCTCCAAATCGCCCGAAAGCACATATACTCTGCCAAAATTTGATTGAGTCGATTTCTCACCACTATTGTCTTACTAACGTGTATTCGTATCATCTGCAGGTAATGAGTGAATGAAATCACACAAAATGCATAACAACCATCAAATAGACCACATAAACATGCATAATGGTTAAAATGAAAGACATACTGTGACAATTAGGGTTCCTGCGAGTCTAAAGAGTCTAGACACAACGTTAATATCATGTTTTGACCTATATTTGGGGTTAGAGTGTTGAACAAAGAGTTATGCGACTGGAAACTCCGAATAACTTCAATCGCACAATTGAACCGGGCGAATGACTCAATCGGCCGAATGAACTAGGAGTATGAGTACAATCGCCCAATTGAGCTCAGCCGCATGCATAATCGCCCGATTGAACTAAGCTGCATGCTCAGTCGCCCGATTGAACTCAGTCGCATACTCAATCAACCGACTGAACGTAGTCGTATGGTTCAATCGCATGATTGAACCAGACTGATTTCAAAACAGTTTAAGTTTCAAGTGTTTCTGGTATTGATAAATCTAATGTTTATGTGTCTTGTGTTACAGAAACATGGCAGAGAGGTGGACTATCAACACCAAGCACAACATCTATCCTCACCTTGATCCTACATCCCGAACGCTGTTGAGTCCTCAGGGATTATAGCCATACTTCGCAGATCACGGATTGTCAAGGCTATTTCGACTTCGTGCACACCTTACAGATCCATCCAGCAGTCATTCTAGGAAAATGACAGGGTTGACAGATCAGTTAAGCCTCATTGTATAAGGAGCTCAATCTTTGGTCAAGAGATAGTGATCACTAAGGATGACTTATTGAGGATGACTTGAGACGACGGGTCTTAGTTCTGGGTGAGGACGGAAACCACCCAACTAAGTTACATCCCCTGACTGTCGGGGATGCTTTATGAGGATCAAGTACGCCGCTGACTTAAATGCCGGGGTACTGAACAAGAGTAACATGTGCCCTCAATTCAAGTATTTGGCACATGTGATCCTAAACTGCATAGCCTCCAGGCGTGGAGGATTTGATGACCTCTCCGACCAAATCTAGAATGCATACGTTGCACTGGTACTGAACCATCCATTCAGTTTCTCCCGCATGATCATCTCCTATCTGATTGAGAACCTTGAAGCTAAAGGGAAGGAAGGATTCAGCATGTATCCATGGTTCTTACAGATGATTATTGACGAGAAGCTTCCTTCACTGCCCAAGGAGAAAGAAGATGTCGTGGTGCTTGAGGTGATGGATGATACCACCTTAGGCAGGATGAAGGTCTACCGGGGCAAGTAGGTGAAGCCCTCGGTGAGGAGGTTGTTTGGGCATCTGGCCCGGGAGGATTATGTGGCACCAGCTAGGAGGAAGTGGTGTCACGACGACAATGACTTGGATTCTAAGAAGATTGCTCCACCCTTCGATGATTCTGAAGATGGTGAGCACGGTGATGGTCAAGGAGGTGATGGTCTGGGTGGACTCGAGTCGGCTCTAATACACCCAGATTTTCAGATGGAGGTGGAGGAGGAGTCGGACGAGGAGCATCTGGTACAGACCGTGGGGAGCCAGGTCGTAGCCACTGAGAGAGGGCTTAGGGCAGTTGGTGGATGCCAGGGTGAGTCCATGGATGCAGTTACTGCTGATACTGATCCATCCTACACCCCGGACCAGCTTCTAAGGGCTCCAGGAAGAAGAGAATGGCTCACCCTTATGGCAAAAAGGGGAAGAGGTCGAGATTTACTTTGACCACATCCACTACCACTACCACAGCCACCACTATGCCACAACCACCACCACATCCACCACATCTACCACCACCACTACCACACCCCCTACCACTACTACTACACTCTTAACCACCACTACTATAGCCACCCGTTCACCATCCACTACTATCCCACACCCATATTCACCACATCCACCACTACCACCACTACCACCACCAGCCATCAAGCAGGTCCCTCAACCCACACCACCTTCACCACAGGACCCACTCTACCCTCTATTGGGGTAGAGGAACAACTGGCTGCACTAAACCGTATGGTGCTAAAGCTGTTAGCTGCTCATGAGGAAAGAGCTGCTCAACTAAGTCAGCTTGTGGAGCTCAATGCTACTCAAGCACCGCAGATTGCTAAGCAAGCACAAAAAATTACCCAACTTGAGGAGCGCAATGACCAATCAGTGAAGAGGATTAAGGAGTTGGAGGCCTTAAACAGGACGATCATGCTCAAACTGAAGGGATCAAAAGATGAGCATCTAAAGATTAGAGAGGGTGATGATGATGATGATGATGAAGATGATGATGATGGTGATGATGACGAGACTGATGAAGAAGATGACAGTGATGATGAAGGGTCAAGGGGAAAGAAGAGAGGAGATAATGATGAAGAAGGTGATGCAGCTGCATCAGCCTATGCTCATGGTCAAGAAAGGAGAACCAAGAGAACACAAGACCAAGGAGCATCATCCTCTACCCCTCCTACTAAGAAGCCTGCAATTCAAGACAAAAGTAATGGCTAGATGTTTATGTATTTGGAAAAATTTTGTACTTGAATCTTGTATAACAGTTCTGTAATTAATGTTTATATATAACTTAATGTTTAAATGTCTTGATTAATTACTAATGGTTGATGTGTTACATGTTTAAATCAAGCAGATCAAACATCTCAGCAAGATGAATATAATGTTGCTCCCCTATAGCAAATCAAGTCTCAGTTCACCATGAGTCTTGATTTGCAAGGGATTGTCAGAAGGTTAGTGAGTTACACTCCCGAAGAAGGGAAAATCATACACGACCTGACTGATGAGCAACTTGCAGAGATGTTTAGGCTAAACCTAGACGAGATTGTCAAAGATGCACCTACTTTTAATGTGACAAGTGACGACGAGCTAAATGACGTAGATGAAATAAAGATTGAGGATGTCACCGCTGAGCACTATCCAAAGTACATTGACCGAGAGGGCAATGTGATCCCCAACTTGGGTGACACTCTTGGCAGTGCTACATTCGACAAACTGGATGAGATAGAAAAAGAGACAGAGAAGAATAAAAGCCAAGCCCAAGCCTCAGATGCTGATGTTGATATCAACAAAGCTGAATGGGCAGCTTGTTTTGCTAAGATATGAGCCCAACGCACTGCTCAAAAGCCAAATGGCTTGTTGGAGCATATATAGTCATATATAGTGTGTCTGTCGCTTGATGAATAGTCTAGGCTTAATGTTATACACCTGATATGTTGTAAACACATGAAACTAGGTCATTTGCAGGAGCATATGCGAATGAGACTCAATCGTACGACTAAGAGATGCGATTAGGACATTTGTAAGACTGACCATAAGTATGGTCCAATCATATGATTGAACCATACGCATGGTCCAATCGCACGAATGGGCGCAGTCGCATCTAATATGGGCTGAGGCCTATATATACCAGTTTCAATGTGTAGAGAGATTAAGGGTTTTGAGAGGAGTCTGCCCCGAACCTAGGGCTGCCAGATGAGAGGGGAGATCATGCTCGATCTCCCCTTGCCAAGAGTCTTGATTCTTATGTTGTAAAGAGCTTGTAATCATTAGGTTTTATCAATAAAACCATTTAACTATAGATCATTTTATTGATTATCTCTTGGTTTTTGCTGTTGTTTATCCTTCTGTCAAGAACACGCTCGGATGTCTACCGATCCAGCCGACTTCACAATTGGTGTCAGAGCCGGTTACTGCTGGAATGATCTAACAATCATTCTAGCAAACCGAGCTCTTGATTTCTGGATCTATTTCAGGTTCTTTGACATTAAACCCACTTTGTGTTCTTCGTGTTTTGCTCAGATCTTGTTACGTGTGTTGTTTCTATGTTAAAATCAAACTAAAAGCCACGTTCTGATCACCCTTTCGAATCTGATGATGCCTATTTTGTTTCGATTCATGTAAAATTCGACAGATTAGGGTTTTGGGCACCCCTGGCGGCTGCAGATCTGAAAATCTGCATGCAGACCCGTTCATGCGACTGGGCCATGCAAATGGACTATTCATATGACTGGACCATGCTAATGGACCATTCGTACGACTAGACCATGCTAGTGGATCATTCGTATGACTGGACCAGTCGTATGTTCAGTCGTGTGACTGGACCAGTCGTATGTTCAATCACACGAATGAGCCATCCGCATTTGTTCCAGACCAAAAAAAAAGTCTAGAACTGCCTCTTGCATAGATTTAAGGATGAGCAAAGCATATTCACCCTGAGGTTCTTTTGTCAAATAAGTTCGATGTATACCTTATTATTCATCGGACTTCCAGAATAGGTGGATGTAGTTGGAACACGAAAGAGAGAAGAGAAGATGTCAGCAGTCGGTGCTGATTTTGTGGGCTGGTCAGGAGCATCTGACTACTTATGGGCCAATCAAGTTTTATTTATCCGCATAGAGAGGATTCTCATTCTTAGGGGGAATCCATGTTTGGAGAAAATTGAAGACGCAACCAGAAAGTGATGATGTGAGCAGGTTTCTGATGATGAATCTGAATGCATGTTGATTTAGTTGAGATTGTCAGCTATGGATTGGAACCCTCTACCTTTTGCCCACTACACCGTATGAAGACACCAGAAGAGCACAATGTCTATATATTGGGATATGCTGAATTTGAGGGGGAATTTTTGCAGGTGTTAATGTTAATCAAGTTCGCCTATGTGAAGATTGAAGCAATGGAAACCTGTTCATGTGATTATTTGGAAAAATCAGTCATATGGGGAATCTTGCTGCTATGATGGTGTTCTGCAATGTAAATGAAAGCTATTGTGCCTAAATTCATTTTCAGGGTACTGTAGCAATCTGACGGATCGGCAACGTTCGCTAATGTCATGTTTCATTTGATTCTATTGGAAACCAAAGCAAAGATTGATTGAAGATTGTAAGAGATGTTATCTACTATTCGCAAGCAACGTACAAGGGGGAATTTGTTGGAGCATATATAGTCATATATAGTGTGTCCGTCGCTTGACGAATAGTCTAGGCTTAATGTAACACACCTGATATGTTATAAACACATGAAACTGGGTCATTCGCAGGAGCATATGCGAATGAGACTCAGTCGTACGACTGGGTCATGCTAATGGACCTATCATGCGATTGAGAGATGAGATTGGGACATTCGTAAGACTGACCATAAGTATGGTCCAATCGTATGATTGAACCATACACATGGTCCAATCGCACGATTGAACTATACGCATGGTCCAATCGCACGAATGGGCCCAGTCGCATCTAATATGGGCCGGGGCCTATATATACCAGTTTCAATGTGTAGAGAGATTAAGGGTTTTGAGAGGAGTCTACCGAAGCCTAGGGCTGCCGGATGGGAGGGGGGATTATGCTCGATCTCCCCTTGCTAAGAGTCTTGATTCTTATGTTGTAACGAGCTTGTAATCGTTAGGTTTTATCAATGAAACCATTTAACTATAGTTCGTGTTATTGATTGTCTTTTGGTTTTTGCTGTTGTTTATCCTTCCGTCAAGAACACACTCGGATGTCTACCGATCCAGCCGACTTCACATGGCTACACCAAACTCTACAAGGTCAAGAAACATCTAAAGGTGTCGGGAAAGATTATTGCGTGGGCATATTTTGAGGATCTTAACATTTATGCAGTTAAGAGGGAGAAGGGAATAGACTACTTGAGATTCCCACATGATCTGAAGAGTCTCCTTGGTTTTGAGCTCAACCAGCTAGCACGTTTAAACTTGTTATATGCTGATCCTAGAAAAATGTCAAGCTGGTTTGAGGCTACACTAAGGAAAGAATACCACACCAGGTGGGTAAACTTCAGACCTCAACAACCAAAAAGGTACATCCAAAGGTCTGAAGTGGATCCCATTTCTAGAAAGCCTAAAGTCGTGCTGAAGTGGAGTCCTCCGCGCATAATGTCTAAGATTCCCTTATGGGAAATGCCATAGGACTTCACTCCACACTTCAAATGGTGGAATTATGATTGGAGAAGAGGTGAAGCGGTCATAGTTTTACAAAGAGAGAGAGAGCAAAATGGAAACTATCCAAGTGTTCGACCCTATGTGGTTGAACAAATTGTCTGCAGACGATGTCTATACATTATGCAAGTGGCCACTATTTTATGACTCGCAAGATATAGTACAAGCCCTCCAGTTCCAGAACGTGATACGACTTTGTTTTGCATTCGAGATACATGCAGGAGTTACTAGAGAGGAAAAGTACAAGAAATTTGAGGAGCTAATGAATAATGTTAGACACTAATGTAAACTAGGTCTAAGGGGGAGTTTTTTGATACATATGTATCTAGTTTAGGAACTTAATGTAAATGTCTATCATGTCTTACATATATTTAATGAATGGGTATGAATGAAATACAATATGTGACAGATGCTTATAATGTTTAATGTTTAATGTTTTATTGTTTATTGTGTGATAAATTATAGTGAACTAACTATATAGGTTGGTGGTTGTTATACATAATTCTTAGTCATTAATGATTGAGACACGTGTTCAAACTCAATCGTAAGAATTCCTCATGCGAATGGACCATACGCATGAATACTTCATGCTAATGGACAAGTCGCACAACTGAACCAGGAGACTGTATCAATCGCACGATTGAGACATAAGATTGACTTAGTCGCACGACTGAACCTTCAGTCATGCGGATGGATCAATCACATGATTCAATAACACTTCTGAACCATGCTAATGGTTCAGTCGTACGATTAGAAAACCCTGACCTATAAATACCACCTAATTTGTGGAAAAACAAAACAATTCGAATACCTATGCACCTAATCGTACCCTAGCCGTCTAGAGACTCAAGAAAACCTATTCCAAGTTCATAGATCGCAGTTGATCTTGTCCTAATCGTTCTTAATGTTTCTTTAATTGATAGATTGATCAGATCTGCGTTCTCATTGATTAGATCGCCAATCAAATAGAATTTCGCACTATTTGATCTGGTATTGCACAGAATCAGTTAGTAGTCCGTACATACTCAGTCCCTAACATGTTCTCATGTGCCTGGAAAGCCATGCAACTGAATAGGGTCCATACGCCCAAATAGGGCTCATGCGCCCGAAAGGACTTAGTTTATTTTTTTACTTTCGGGGGAAAGTGCAAATGTAGGCTTTGACTTGGGAGATTCCTGGGGGTTTATGTAAGTTAACTTTTGAGGTCATAGATGATATGATGGGCATGTATGATGATGTATGATTTGTGTTTATGCATGATTGCATGTATGATGTATGTTGTGTATGTATGATTGGTGCCCGATATGGTGATGTTGTATGTTTATGTTTGTGTTCCTTGTTATGTATGATTGTGTTCCCGTGGCTTGACTTTGCATGATTAATGAATGAATTGAAAGTATTATGTAACGTAAAGCGGAAGATAATGAAAAGAGGAACATAATGAAAGAATGCATGCATTAATGAATAAACGATGGTAAAGAAAGTCTTGCAAGCACTTTATAAAGAAACACTCTCAATGAAGAGTGTTAGTTCAATAGTGTGTGGGATAGCTACCCCAGAAGGATGCACACCGGGGTCCTTCTTTGTGATTGACCATTTGTATAGAACCTTTGTCGCTTACCCTAGGTGCTATGGTCAGGCTGCTGAGCGCCATGATAGGGGATCTATGATAGACCTCGGCCCAGTACCCACTTTATGCATGACGGTAGGGTATAGCACATGACAATGGTACACCTGAATTTACCCTAGGTACTGTGGTCAGGCTGCTGAGCGCCATGATAGGGGGTCTATGATAGACCTTGGCCCAGTACCTGATTTATGCATGACGGTGGGTTAAAGTTCATGGTTTTGGATGGAATGTAAAGAAGTAAAGATGAACGTACAAATGAAAGTAAATAATGAAAGTGAACGACAGTGAATGATAATGTCATACGATGAATGAATGAAAGTTAACAAATAAATGATGAAGATAATAATGATGTTATCTATGTGTACGTATGATGTATGACCATATAGAAAAGTAAAGAACGGTTTTAAACGAAAGATAAAGTATGTTTTATTATAAAACTAGAACTCACTCAGCAACGTTGACTTTTATGTGTTTCCAGTTGGCAGGTAAGGTTGCTGAGGATGGCACGGGGTGGCTACTTGGCTCTTTTTGGATGGAATCCATTTTTATAATGCTTTTGTGATGTTATGCAACATGTATTTTGTAATTTGTCAACAATATATTATTTTGCAAAAGCTTTTATAATGAAATGAAATGTCGTTTTAAATGTTTCCGCTGCAATGTTTATTCAAGTTAAATGTAAATATATGTTTTATGTGCGATGATTGGCCAGCTGTAAGTGTCCCGGGAATGAGGCCTTACAAGTTGGTATCAGAGCCAAAGTTTAAGTGAAACGGGTAAATTTTCAAAATAAACCTTAACTTAAACTGAAAATGGGACGGAAAAGGAAGGGATGCCAGTTCGAGTAGCTGCGTGCCATTAGGTATTTTCTTAATGGCTAACCGGTATTACGTGCGCATGTTACGTGGTTTATGTGCTGTTAGTAGGTTTAGATACTGATGTAGTCAGGATAGGAAATGCTTCGGGTGTGAAGAGTAAAGTAAGTGGCTAATCACCACTGGCCATTGTAATTAGGGACTTACTATACTTGACATAAACTGAGCTGCTACCTTGAATGACTACATTAGTGTTTGAATCTTATAGAGTGTTGAGGATGGCCGGTGGTAGATCTTCGAAGGTTTCTCTAGGTGAAGGTTATGGTGGACGTGGTGTTGGACCACGTGTCATGAGAAGCATGGCTGGGGCTGCTAAAATGGCACTTGAAGCGCTCGAGATCCATCACCCAGAAGGCGATGATGATAGTGCTAGTCTGAGGACCACATTGAAAGAGGCTATTGTTGAGGGAGATCAACAGTTTATGCAAATGATTCAGCCGTCTATGGTGACTGAGGTAATTAGGCCGGTGAAGGAGACGATCACAATTGAGGTGAACAAGAAGGGTAACAGCGACAAGAATTAGAACGGAAAGCGGGCAGAACGTGGGGGTTACACTCGAAACAACAAAGTTGCCAGGACGGATGACCGGCATGTAACTTCGTCCGGTGTGGAGAAGAGGAAGTGTGGTAAGTGTGCTAAAGGGCATACTAGAGAGTGTAGGTGGGGATCAAACCTCTGCTTCAAGTGTGGGAGGCTCAGTCATCTAGCAAGAGAGTGTGGGGTGAAGAGGTTTTATAACTATGGTGGAAAGGGTCACATAAGCAGGGACTGCAAGGAGGCGAGAGACGAGAGTTTCGGGGAAAGAAAGATGACCGGAATTGAAGGACAGAAGGCAAGCGCAAAGCCTTCACAATGATGCAAGAGGAGGCTGGGACAGACCCTGATGTCATGTCAGGTACGTATCTAGTAACCAAACTGTTGCTTATGTGTTATTTGATTCTAGTGCTAGTAAGAGCTTTATTTCTGCTACTTTCTGTGCTAAGTTTCCTATTATTAGTAAGAATATAGATATGCCCTTCGATGTAAAAACTGCCATAGGTAAGTCTATCAGGATTTCAAAGATGATAGAGGGTTGTGACATAGAACTAGAATGTAACACCCGAATATTTATTATTTTGAAGCCGGTGAAGAAAGAAAAGAAAATAAAGTTCAAAGTCGAGGGACCAAACTCGCCAACGAAGAAAAGTTGGGAAATGTGGTGATATTAGTAGGGAGAGGGCAGCCCACTCTCCCCACACACCCCACATTTCAAACTTCATAGAGAGAAGAAGAGAGAAAGGAGAAGAATAAGAGAAAAAGAGTGGTTCGGGTGATTCGGGTGGCCAAACTCGTTGTGTAGCAAGCCAAATCGAATCCCTTAATGTTGTGCTCGTTTATGTGAGTTCTAGAACCCTACTTTTACTTGTTTTCTAACGATTTTGGGGCTGGAACACATCTGAAATCGGGTTTTTGGAGCGTGTGTATGTTTGACCCGTTTGTGTATGTGTATGTGTATGTATGATGCGTTTGTGGCTTAATTATGAGCTTGTGTGTGCTTGAATGGTATTGTGGTATGCATCCCTAAGGTTTAGGATGGTCGATTTAGGCTTAAAATGGGTTTAGATGAGTTTGGAGGCCGAAAACCCTCGGTTGCAGTCGGGATGAACTGCATTCTGCATCAGCTAGGGCTAGGCGACCGACTGGAGGCCGAATGGAGGCCATACGGCTGATTAGGGTGCAATTGGGGTCCATTCGCACGATTGGGGTCCATTCGCACGATTGAAGGTCCATTCGCACGATTGAAAGGCTAGTCGCATGGAGGTCATGCGTCTGAAGGTCCAGTCACATAAGTGTTCATCTGCATTAATCCCATTCGCATGAGATTCATCCGCATTGTCCATTTGTCACACCCCAACCTTGACGGCGGAAACATCGAGGAGTGAGAGTTAAGATCGTTCATAGCCACATAACGCCATTATTAACCCAAATATAATTTATTCATAAAGTTTAATTGTATCATTACAAGCTTAAGTCCCAAAGAAACAAAACCATAACGTAAAAGATAACAAGTCATTCTTATTTCATTCATTTATCTAGGTCCATTCCTAGATGTGCAAGCTTCAAAGAGTAGATATCAAACTTGGGCGTTTCCTGAAACATGTTAAAAATAAAAGGGTCAACAACAATGTTGGTGAGTATTCCATAGTTTTAAATACATAGATTATATAAAAGATGGCAATTCAAGTCATAAGTTAGTGAATAAAGTGACTAGGGATGTTATGAACAATGCAACAATCAAACCTCGACAAAGTTTTACAAGTCTCAAACGTTTACAAGATTATACGATCAGCTAAGTGTACTTGGATCAACCAAAGCAGGCTTGTCTTGCCCATAGATCTATGACTTCGCTGGGCTAGCAATAGTTAATGATTGTACATATAATGCCATAACATGGTAACACGAAAGTTCAACTAACCACAACTTTACAAGATGAATTGCCATAGATTTACAAGTCTCAAATAAGTTTACAAGTGCAATAGTATAAGTTAACATGTTTCACCCCAAAGTGTGAAAATAGGAAAAAGGGGTATAGAATACTCACATGATCAAATAGGTATAGAATGACGATTAAATAAGAAATGTAATAAGCAGTGATCCAATGTAGTTCTTCACAAGGCACCTAAAATTATATATATATTTACAACGTTAAAGTTTAATTGTAATAAGTTTAGCGAATTTACGTGAACTAAAGTTCAATTTGATGTTTGGGGCTTTGTCAAAATATATTTAACAAATGGATATCAATTATATTTTCTTGGGAACAATATATTTATATTTTATATAAAGATGTGAAATAAGAGTAACATTTATAATAAAGTTTGTAATATTTATATAAAAATAAAGTCTCATCGCTAAATAAAATAAGCACGTTTTAAACAATAATTTATACTTGTTATTTGAACAAATAATGATTTAGTGAGTTATAACGATATTCAATGTCTATTTTATAAGAAAAATAATTTAAATATATTATTTGAGCAAATAGCTATTTAGTAATTAAACAATATTTTAAGTTTAACATATGAGAAATAATCTAAATATATAATGATTTAATAAGTTAAACAATATTTAAAATCTATTTTACCAGAAATTGAACTAGTTATATCATTTGTTTAAAATAATTAATAATTATATTAAAATATTAAAATAAATTTCAAAAAAATTAGCTAGATGATTTTAAAAATATTTGAAGTTTTTAAAAGTTATTTTTATAATTATTATAAATTTTCCATAACTATTTTAAGGCCAAAAAGCCTGTTAAAAAAAAGATGAGGCTGCCCGGGTTCGAACCCGGGACTCATGGATGTGGGGGGAAGCCTTAACCAGTGAACCAGGGGCAGTTGCCGTGCTAACTTCCGGTTTCAAACTTTAAAAACACAACACCCAGAAAAACCTCCAATTCTAGGAACCCTAGAATGTTCTTGGATCAAATTGAAGGTCAATTCGTTGTTGTTAAAGCCAATGATGATGGGGCTTTCACTCCCCATGTAAAGTTGAGTATGTAGGTGCTTTTAATTACCCGGTATTGAAGTGTAGACCACAAGAACCGATGATGAACAGGTCGCGACCTAAGTATTGTTTGATTGATGCTCAATGATGATTATAAACAAATTAATTGTACAGGAGGCTTCTAATTGTATTAGATATGGAAAGCCCTCTATCAATTTCTGTTTATGATGCTTGGACAATTGGTTTTGATTGAGTTGCAGGTTCGTGATGACAAGTGAATCGAATGAAAGGTTCTAGTATGCTTCAGGTGGAATTGAGTTCGACAGAAGTTTAGGATTAGTTTAACGTTCGATTAGGATCCATTTACTTTGGTTATTATTGAGTTTAAATGATTGAACGGCCCGAATATTAAAAGTATCGGTTATGTAATCGATTGAGCTTAGTAACCGGCGTTTAAATGTAATTATTTGATGTATACCAGTTCGAAACATGTGTTAGAACGGTTTGGGGATGATTTTGGATCTGGTAAGCACCGGGTTTTGATGGTTTTGGGTGGTCGGAGAGCCGCCGGAGGTTGGCCGGAAAAACGGGGTTAAAGATAGGCGGGAGGGTTGGGTTTGTAAATTAAAATTTTACACTTTGGCCCCTCGAACTTTGAATTGTTATTATTTTATCCATTAAACTTTCTTTTTAAGTTTATAATTGACAAAAACAACCCCTAAACTTAATTCACTTTAAGTTTTAAATATTTTTCTTTATTTTAAGTTTAATAACTTTCTTAAATTATTATTATTATTATTTCTATTATTATTATTATTATAGATACTTATTTATAAACATCAACAACTTTCAAATCAAGAAAAATTAAAGACAAATTAAAAACAATAAACATAAGTAGCCCAAAAGTTTAATAAATGCCATCAATAGTCCCTACAAGAATTAACGACGTTAACTTTTAATTTAACCAAAAATTCAAGATGTTACACCATTTGCACGACCGAACGTTCATTCGCATGGGTATTCATCCGCATTGTCCATTCGCACGACCGAACGTTCATTCGCAGGGGTATTCATCCGCATAGTCCATTCGCACGATTGGGTACTCATTCGCATAGTGTTCAGTCGCATGGAGGCCACGCGACTGAAGGGTGTCCATACACCCGAATAGGGCTGCTGCACCCGTGGGAAGCGTAGTTTGACTTCTGACTTTCGGGAGAAAGGGCGGATGTAAGTTTTGACGTAAAGGTTTTCGTAAGAGCATGTAAGATGACGATTGAGGCCTTAGAGAGCATGTTGGGCATGACGATGATGATGTTGCATGTTTAGGCTTGTTACGCATGTATGATGTTGCCCTGTATGATGATGATGATTGCGTATGATATGTTCCTTATTATGATGTATGTTTATCTTTCTGGTGGCCTTACGTGTCACGTTAATGAATGAATGAAGTATTATGTAACGTAAAGTGAAAGATAATCAAAGAGGAACATAAAGTAAGAATGCATGCATTATTGAATGATGAACGAACGAAGGAAAGGCTTGCAAGCACATAAATGAGGTGAGCAACCTTGTTGTTACAACAGACTCGGATGGTATGCAATCCTTGAGATTGCTATGAGGTGAGCACCCCTATGGTTGCAACAGACTCGGACAGGGCGTTATTGTGAAGTTGCCATGAGGTGAGCAACCCTAGGGTTGCAGGAGACTCAGATAGCATGCTATCGTTGAAATTGGCAATTGGGGTGAGCAACTATATGGTTGCAACAGACTCGGATAGCGCAAAGTCGTTGGGATTGTTAATGAGATGAGCTGATAAGGGGTTCATTAGACCGAGTATTTCACCTTGGGGTGCTCCGGTCTTATTTGTGAATAAGAAAGACGATAGTATGAGGATGTATATCGACTACTGTGAGCTGAATAAGTTGACAGTGAAGAATCATTACCCCTTACCGAGAATTGATGACCTATTTGATTAGCTTCAGGGTGCCAGTTGGTTCTCGAGGATAGACCTTCTGGTTACCATCAATTGAAGGTGAAGGAGCAGGATATTCCTAAAACAGCTTTTCGCACGTGTTATGGACACTACGAGTTTCTCGTTATGTCTTTTGGTTTGACCAATGCGCCAACTGCTTTTATGGACTTGATGAATCGAGTGTGTCGGCCGATGTTGGATCAATCAGTGATCGTGTTTATCGATGATATCCTGATTTATTTGAAGAGCGAGAAGGAGCATGCCGATCACATTCGAGAGGTGTTGGAGATGTTGAGAAGAGGGAAGTTGTATGCTAAATTCTCCAAGTGCGCATTCTGGTTTCACGAGGTTCAATTCTTGGGTCACGTGGTGAATACCGAGGGGATTATGGTGGACCCAGTGAAGGTGGAGACGGTGATGCAATGGAAGTCTCCAAAGACGCCACCCGAGATTCGTAGTTTCTTGGGTTTGGCAGGCTATTACGATTCATTCAAGACTTCTCTAAAATCACTTCTCCACTAACAAAATTAACCCGGAAAGATGTAAAGTTTGTGTGGGGTCAATCTCAAGAGAAGGCATTTGAGGAGTTAAAGGCGAGATTGACTCAAGTTCCTATTTTTCATTACCGATGGAAGTGAAGATCTGGTGGTTTATTCTGATGCTTCCTACTCAGGGTTGGGGTGTGTGCTAATGAAGAGAGGAAAGGTTATAACCTATGCATCTCGACAGTTGAAGGTTCATGAGGTTAATTATCCTACTCATGATTTGGAGCTAGCAGCCGTGGTCTTTGCGTTAAAGATATGGAGGCACTACCTCTACGGGACAAAGTGCACTATATTCACCGACCACAAGTGCTTGAAGTACTTCTTCGAGCAGAAAGATTTGAACATGAGGTAGAGATGATGGTTGGAGCTCATAAAAGATTATGATTGTGAGATCCATTACCATCCAGGCAAAGCCAACGTGGTGGCGGATGGCCTTAGCCGAAAAGAGAGACCCGAGGCAATTCGGGTGAAAACTTACCAGTTGATCATGAATTCGGATGTGATGAAGCAAGTTAAGGAGTTTCAAGATGAGGCATTGAAAGAAGATAATCTTAACTCTGAGAGAATGAGAGGTCTGGTCACGGAATTTGGGTGAAAACACACTTGGTGTTAAGACCCGATTCGGGCGGATGTGGATTCCTCATTTTGGGGATCTACACGTGAAGATTATGGATGAAGCTCATAACACTCCATACGCTATTCATCCCAATGCTACGAAGATGTACCAAGACATGAAGAAAGACTATTGGTGGCCGGGTATGAAGCGTGATGTGGTGGAGTATGTGAGAAAGTGCCTTACTTGCTTGCAAGTGAAGGCGGAGCATCAGAAGCCATATGGAAAGATCCAACCATTAGATATACCAGAATAGAAGTGGGAGCACATCACCATAGACTTTATTACGAAGTTACCGCGTACCACGCAAGGGTATGATGCCATATGGGTGATAGTTGATCGGTTGATGAAGAGTGCTCACTTCCTACCGATTCATGAGACATATTCATCCGAGAGGTTGGCGAATCTGTTCATTAAAGAGATTGTAACTCGTCATGGTGTGCCAGGGTCTATTGTGTCTAATCGTGACACCCGGTTTACGTCTAAATTTTGGAAGAAATTCCATGATGCTATGGGGACGAGGTTACATATTAGCACGACTTATCATCCCCAGACAAATGGTTAGTCAGAAAGGACCATTCAGACATTGGAAGATATGCTTCGGGCATGTGTCATTGATTTTGGAGGAAGTTGGGATGACCACTTACCATTAGCTGAGTTCTCATATAACAATAGTTATCATGCCGGTATTGGTATGCCTCCTTATGAGATCCTATACGGTAGGAGATGCACAACACCTGTGTGTTGCGGTGATATCAGCCATAAAGAGTTAGGGAGCATCGAAATGGTCAAGGTTACGACTGAGAAGCTGGAAAGGATCAAAGCTTTCATGAAGGCAACCAAGGATAGGCAAAAGTCGTATGCTGATAAACAACGTAGACCGATTGAATTCCAGGTGGGTGATAGAGCTATGTTGAAATTCTCACCTTGAAAGGGTATCATTCGGTTTAGGAAGCGGGGCAAGCTGAGCCCAAGATACATAGGGCCTTTTCGAATCATTTCTCGAGTAGGAGAGGTGGCCTATAGACTGGAGTTACCAGAAGAGTTAAGTGGAATTCATCTGACATTCCATGTATCTCATCTGAGGAAATGCTTGGCAGACGAGGATATGATTTTTCCACTAGAAGATATCGAGGTAGATGAACGGCTCAACTATGTGGAGCGACCAGTGGCGATCATCGATCGTAAAAAGAGGAGGTTAAGGAATAAAGTGGTTCTTCTTCTGTGTGTACAGTGGAATCACAAGAAGGGATCTGAGTCTATGTGGGAGACTGAAGAAGAGATGAGACAGCATTACCCATAATTGTTTGAGGAATAACAGGTTTCAGGGATGAACCTATATAAGGGGGTGGACTTGTAACACCCGGTTATTTTTAGAAGACTCAAACGAAGGAATTAAGTGAAGAAAAAGAAAGAAAAGCTATTTAACCAAAGTTGAGGGGTTAAAAGTGTCAAAAGGACAAAATGTTTGCAACAGTGGGTGTAAAAGGTGATGGCCGCCCATGTTGTCTGCCTACATCTTTTCATTTGGATATTTCTAGAGAGAGAAAGTGAAGGAGAGCATAAACTCTCGGGTTGAAGAAGAACAGAAAAAAGTGTGAATTCAAGGTAAGAATTCGTGTGTTTATGGTGTTCTTAACTGGTTTTATCCTCGGTAGTATGTATTATCCTAGCAGCCACACCAATTGACTGGGGTTGATTAAGAGTGATATTCTTACTGTGAATCGAATATGGTAATCAAGTCAGTGATTGAATGGCGGAAACAATAATCAAAGAACATTCAATGCAAGAAAATTACTCATAAATGCTTTTGTATTGTATATATGAAAGTTGATAAATTATAGAGAATAATTACAACAAAAATTCTCTATCTATCAACCGTCACCTCAAGTACGAGGTATCTATTCTATTTATAGGCCGACAAGATGCCTTTTACAAAATTACTAAACTACCCCTGACCTATTACATCAGAACTAGTCTAAGTCTTCATCCGCGTCTTTGCTTGTTCATTCGCATTGACAAATGCGGATGAGTTAACTTGATCAGCATTTCTTCACTTGATCATCCGCATTAGTATGTTGGTCATCTGCATTGGTTAATGCGGATGAACAAATACTTATGCGCATTTGTTCGGTCATCCGCATTTGTCTAATGCGGATGAGCAAAGTCTTGTCCGCATTAACTTTTAGTCTTCCGCATTTGTCAATGCGGAAGAGCAAATACTTGTCCTTATTTGCATTATGTCTTCCGCATTGACAAATGCGGAAGACAACACTTGTTCTTTTCCTTAGCAGAATTTTCATCCGCATTTCTTCTTGGACTTAAGGGATTCCAGTAGAGCAATCATCAAATCACCCATTGAATTGGCATGTACGATCCTTTCAAGGTGCAACAATACTCCCCCTAAGGATTATACAGCCTAGTTTTCTTCAATGTTTGGAAGGTGATTGATGTTGTGATGATTCTGTTGGGTCTTCTGGTGGTGTAAAAGGTGCTTCTTGTCTTGGATCCAAAATTACCTTGATCATGTTGACAAAATCTTGAGCATCTGACATTTTGTCCTTGCTTAGTACATGAATCTTCATTCTGCTCATATCATGAATGGCTTCAAGTGGTAGTTTCTTTAGAGAGATTGGTTCCCAAATAGACACTGTTGATAGCCCATCCCTGTGAATCAAAAGATAACCATCTACATCAACTTCAAGTTTGACAATGTTGCCCCATTATAAAGGTGTTTTCTTCTTCTTCCTTTTCTCCCTCTTTGTACTTATCTGTTCATAAGCCATCTTCAATATTTTGATACACTTTAGAAAGAAATGTAGATCTTCTTGACCCAATTTGTTTGATATCTTTCTGAAGTGCCTTGTGTATATGTAGTGAATGTATGATTGATCCAGTAGTCTCACTTCATAGCCACTGAACAATCTGGTTTCAGCATCTTCTTTACCTCCCCACTTCCTCTCAATCACCAATTCATAGGTCTTCTCATCATAATAAACATTTGAGATTGGTGTTGAGGAATGTGTACCAGCCACCATTTTTCTTTTCAATGATTCAGTAGGTTTCACTCTAAGTTCTGGAAACAATACTTCTTCAGCTGGTTTTGTCCGTTTCATCTCCAGAGGGTTCTTGAAAGTTTTGTCTTTTATCATACATGTTGCTTTTAATGAATTGAAGTTGTTGGTTGTTTTGAACATTTTAAGTATACCTTCAAATTCATATCCTCTAAACATGGAATTATGGTTGATCTGCTCCAGATTAGCTAGTTCTTTCTGGTCATGAATCTCAAGTGCATTTACTAGAGCAGAGTACTCTGTAAAAAATTGCACTAGACCAGAGATCCTTTTAACCATAAACATGTTCCATGAACTATCATACTTCTAAGTAATAATTTTCTGGTCTGTTTTGCCTTTTGGAGTAGATACTCCTCTGATCATCTCAGCAGTGGTCAACCCTTCCTGAAGTTTCAGTTGGGAGGGTTCAGCAAACCACTCTGGATATTTATGAATAACAGGTGCAAGATAGTCTTGATCTTTATGAGTAAGATTCATGTCATGTGCAGAAACTCTTGATCTTGGATTTTTATTGAGCACCTCTTCTTCTAACTGCTTTAACTTTTATTTCTTTTCATTTATTAACCTAAGTGTTGCAGCTTTTAGTGAATTAGTCTTCATGTTTGCCAATTTTCTTTTGGTGAATCCTTGACTGGTGAGGTAATCCTTCAATTCCTTATTTGACATACTATAAGGATCAGGAAATAGTGGTTCATGAGTTGAGGATGATTTCTTCATTGAAGATAGTTTGGTTTGGGGAACTTTCTTGACAATGGTCTTTCATACCCGGTTGGTTTCTTCATAGAAGACTCTTTATGCACTGGAACATCTTTAGTGATTGCTTTTTCATATTCTGTTTCAATATTTGGATCTAGCAGCTTTTTCACTTTATCTTCCTCTTCCTTCATTCCTTCATAGGTCATCCCAAATACTTCATCTGGATCATACCCTTGATTGATTAGAAACATTGCTTTGATCATTAGCTCATCAGTTTGGGCTTTTGACACATTTTCTTCCACTATTTGTTCTGTTTTCATAGGACTGTCCATATGAACATCATTTTCAGCATCATATCCACCAGCTATCTCTCCTTCTTCTAGATCAATGAAAACAGCTTGTTCCTTTAATTGAGCTTCAGCCTGCTCATGTTCTTCAAGAAATTCAACAATTGCTGCCAGGCTTCTTGGATCATCTTTCTGCTTCTTAACACTTTCTTCTTCAATCACTGGTCTTTTACCCTTAGCCTTTTCAGCTAGATATTTTCTCTTTCTTGAATATGTTTGAAGTTTTGGACTTGAAGTTTCAGCCTTTTCAATTACTTCAGACATTTTCTTAGGTGTGGTTTGTTCATGAACATTCACTTCTATTTCCTCCTATTCCTTTTCTTTTTCCTTTTCTGTTTCTTCTTCTTTTTCTGTTTCTTTTTCACACATTTCCCTTATCTTTTCCTTTTATTCTTCAGTCAGTGACACAACAGGGACAATCTGCATGCTCAACTCTTTCTCCAAAGGAACTAGAGATTTAGGGATGAATACAATAGGGTCAAAATCAGTCCTTTGATTGTTCATAAAATCCCAAAAATCATCATCTACACTGAATTGTTCAGATGTAAAGCTGTCTAAAGCACTGAAAAGTTCCTCAAATTCAGCTTTCTTAGTGTGAGCAGGATATGTTTTTCCAGAGTATATCACCATCTCTAGACTTTGTTCCTCATGCTTTGTTTGACTTGTATCTTCTTCTTGTTCTTCATTTTCAGAGACAGACTGGTTCTTATCATCATCAACCTTTTTTTGTTCTTCATCATCAACTTTTTCTTGTTCATCTTTCCTTTCATCATCCACTGCACTTCTTTGAATCTCAATTATCAACTCAAGTTCAGAGATCCTTTTGTTTTTGCTATGAATTTCTTTTTCAAGATTAGAGATGATTTCAGCTTGTTCTTCTATAATGTTCTCTTGTTCTTCTCTTGAATGATTGAGTGCAGCTTTTAAAGTTTCAATTTCTTTTTCTTTCTCCTTCATTTCAGCTTCATGTTTTTCTTTGAGATCTTTTAGCTCCTGCTCCTTTTCATCAAGTTCTAGAATTCTATTATCAATGATTCTTGCCCTTCTATTTAAGATCATTTCCATCCTTTCCACCTTTTGTATGAGCTTAGATATAAGTTTATCTTTTTCATCTGGCCTATTTTCATTTGATTCAGCAAAGCTTTCTGAGGGAGCAGTCTTAGAAGTTGTCTCTTTGCAAGCATTTGAGTATGATGATCCTCCTTATCAGAAGATGATTTGGATGCTTCCGAAGCACTAGTTGATCCTCCAACTTTAGCAGGATAATAATGGGATGCCAAAGGTTGGTATGGTGATATAGGTGATTGATGAGGTGGTGATATTGGAGAGTGATGATGTGGTGATATTGGAGAGTGATGATGAGGTGATATTGGTGATGGTTGAGGGGTTGTTTGTGGTGTTGGTTGTGGTGTTGGTTGTGGTGTTGGTTGTGGTGATGGTTGTGGTGATGGTTGTGGTGATGGTTGTTCTTCTGCTTGAACTTTTTGATTTATTTGCTGAATCATCCATGGAAGAAGAGGTGAGTGAGCTCCACTGTAAAAGTTTCTTGGATCCCTCTTCTTAATGTATATGTAAGATCTTGCATCATAGTGAGGAACATCAAGCACTGGTCCTTCATTAGCAATATCAAGGAATGATTCATTGATCAGGCATTGAACAAATCTTGGATACATCAAAAACTTGTATCTTCTCCCTTCTTGAATGTTTGAAATCAGGCCATTGAAGACATAGGCAGACATGTTGAATGGTCTGTTAGTGCATAGAGCACATATTGCTGAGGATGTAATGACTGGAATATCATTGCATCATGTCTTTCTCTTGGATAGATAGTGCTAAAACATATGAATTAGGAATCTTCAAGGTAGATCAAGTAATCCTTTAACAATTTATTTTGCTTCATATCCTCTTTCATCACCAATTTCAGCAAAAAATGTGGTTATTTCTTCACCATCTAGCTCCAGAGGTGCATTAGCATCATCACCAAATTATAATCATCTTCTAACCGAATCTTCAGTGATGCTCAAAGTATGATCATTGTTGATTCTCCCAGTTAATGTTCTAACACCATCAGCTTCAACTACCTCAGCTGAGTTCCAGAAGGACCTGATGAGATTCTCATAGATTGTGGGTCTCATCGTGATAGCATAGGCTACCCTTATGGTAGATAAGAATCTGATCATATCTCTAAGTCCTTCAGCTTCAGGCACATCAGGGTTTAAATAACCGCTGACATTATGGAGCTTGCTCCATGTAAGATTTGCCATGTAATCTGCACAACATACATGTGTGTCAGTTATCAGTTTGACTTTAAATGGTCAGGGATGAATGCTTGTCATCTCTGTTGCATTGTTGTCATAGAAAATGGTGAGTTTGTTATTCAACAATCATAGTTTCTATGTTTGAACCATTAATGAGAAGTTGTTTCATTGATTTGATACACATTTTTCATTTTTCATCATGCTCTGTTCTTACAACAAGCATGAATATCAAGGTTTTCATCATGCGAAGAATTTCTGTTGGTTTGCATGCTCATTGAAGTCGAAAAGGTGTATTATGTTACATTGATAAGACATGTTTTTGTGTTCTTCATTATCAGTTGGTTCATTGTTTGATTTAGGTTTATCCGTCTAAATTTTAGGTCTTGATTAAAATTTTCATGGAAATTTCACCTTGTTTCCGATACAAATGTGGTTTCAAAATCGATAACAAGAGTAGATTGAGTAGAATCACACAAATTTTTTTGGTTGTTTATGATGAAGATGATTGAAGATGTTGTATAGTGGGTTTGCGCTCGTCTCACTATAAAGTCTATCAAATTTAAAAAGTATTAAATGACTCGTTTAAATTCCTTTAAATAGTCAAATAATGCATTTTGAAAGATTTTACAAGTTTAAGAGCAAATGCGGAAGGGTTAATTTTTTACTTTTGGGCATCCGCATTTGTTAACTGTAGCAAATACGGAAGACACACTTTGAACTTTGACTATCCGCATTTGGCTACTATTGTAAATGCGGAAGTTTTGTTACTTATTATTTATTCTTTCCGCATTTGTGTACTGTTGCAAACGCGGAAGTTAAAACTTGAAACCATTGACTGTCCGCATTTGTGTTGTAGTAAATGTGGAAGAATAACTTGTGATTTTGTTCATTAGCATTAACACACTGTAGCAAATGCGGTAGTGTTGTTACTTGTTTCATCCTATCCGTATTTGTACACTGTAGCAAATGCGATAGAACAAAGTCAATCAGCATTTGTGCGACTACACCAAATGCGGTTGACAACACTTGGTCAACATTGTACTATAGCAAATGCGAGAGAGAGATGTTCATCCGCATTTGACTACTGTAGCAAATATGGTAGAGTAAAATACACATTTACTTAACACACTAATGCGGTAGAGTAAAATCATAGTCGGCATTAGTTGCATTTGAAAATATACTGTTACCCACATTAGTTACATGCATGGGTTACCTTCACCTGCATTAACCAATGCACTTACTTGCATTAACTTTTGAACTTAATCATAAGTTAATGTGATTGAATTGATCATTCATCTTATGAAGATTTGTTCTTGATTGATTTTTCTTATGAAGTTGACTATTGAAGTTGTCAATTCTTGTTTGGATTGACTTGTATGTCACAAGTGATACAAGTTTCCCAATTTTGACAGATCTTGGACTTATCATGCTTCTAAGAATCTGCATAAGCTGAGATATAATGGTATGACTTTTTGCAACAACACCAAAATTCGTTTTGTTTTGTTTTGAAAGTTAAGTTAATAAACAAAATTTTGAACTTACTCAAGAATTTTAAATTACTCCCCCTAAAGTTTATATCCACATTTGGATAGAAACTTTAAAGATTTAAAACCTTTTGAATATTATTTTGATTATTAATAATGAAGAGAAGTATCTCTTTTGTTGGGATCATATCAGTCTTATATTACACTTGTGCATCCTTTATGATTAAATGGACATGATCATGAACTTGAAGATTGAAGGTATGTTTGTCCTCTTAAACTCATAACTTGTTGATATTTTGATGGAAATGACTTTTATCATGTTTTGGTTGATTTAATTATTCAATGTGTACCTCACACACATAAGCATGGAATGCTCAACCATCCTTATATAATGCATGGAAGAACTTTTTCACAGCTTTTCATACCGGGTCACTTAAGTTATGAAATCTCATTTTCACTAATCCTCATTGGGATTCTTTTACTTTGATCCTTTTTCATATTAATCCATATGGGATTCTTTTCACTTCACTTTGGAAGGTGATCTATGATAGGATTCTTTTGTTCATTCACTTGGAATGTATTACTTTTGTTGATTCATCCAATTTTGGATGTGTTCCATATTGGAAATCTTTTGGATCATAACATCTGCACTATGTGCAAGTTTCATCAGGTCTTTGCTCAGCAAAACAAAGATGGAACATGATGTGGTGAAAGAGATTCATAAAGTATCATTACCTGGTGTGTTTAGGTTACTACTCACATATGGATTCAGATAAGACAATACATACCAGTACTTTGTGATGAGTGTTTCACAATTGAATAAGTCTTTAATTCATCACTGCATGTATCTTTTCTTCCAAGTTGAGCCTACCAACATATCTGGTAAGTCATTTCAGTCTTTCACATTTTGAAATTAAGCACAATGAATGATATAACGACTATAATTATATCATTCCCAAAGAATTCTTTTCTTCATCAAACTTGATTTCTTTTTGTGGTTTTCTGATGTTTTTAATTGTTTTTGATGTTTTTTATGGTTTTTACGCAAGGTTAATCATGCCAATTGACTGAACCAGGAATTCAAACCTACCAGGTTCAAATGCCTTAGTAAACAAATCAGCTAATTGATTTTAGTTGGTACTTGAATCAATTTGATTAAACCTTTTTCAGCATAGTCTCTCAAAATGTGATATCTAATCTCAATATGTTTTGTTTTTTAGTGCTGAACTGGATTATTAGTTATAAAAACAGCTGTTGTGTTGTCAATAGAAATTGGTGTGTGCAAGAAGTTATAACCGTAATCAAGCATCTGGTTTTGAATCTAGAGTACTTGAGAGCAACAAGCTGATGCTGCAATATACTCAGCTCTTTTTGTGGACAATGATACATTGGTCTGTTTCTTACATTGCCAAGATACTAGTCTGGGACCAAGAAATTGACAACCGCCAGAGGTGGATTTTCCGTTGAAATGGCATCCTCCATAATCACTGTTTGTGTAGGCATAGAGATTTAATTCTCCTTCCTTTGGATACCATAACCCAAGAGCTGATTTGCCCTTCAGATATCTGAATATCCTCTTGACTGTGTTCACATGTGATTTTTTTGGATCAGCTTGATATCTGGCACACACACAAACACCAAACATAATGTCAGGCCTACTGGCTGTTAGATACATAAGTGAACCGATCATGGATCGATAGTGAGTCTGATCCACTGATTTGCCTTCAGGATCAGGTTCAATCTTCACTTTAATATCCACAGGAGTTCTGATGGACTGATAATTAGCAAAGTGAAATTTCTTCAACATGGTTTCTACATATTTTGATTGATTGATGAAGATTCCATCTGCTGTCTGTTGGACTTGCACCCCTAGAAAGAAGGTGAGTTCCCCCATAGCACTCATTTGGAACTTTGAATGCATAAGGTCTTTAAATTCTTTGCAGAGTTGTTTGTTT
This sequence comes from Flaveria trinervia, assembly GCA_025506515.1. Lineage (NCBI taxonomy): Eukaryota > Viridiplantae > Streptophyta > Magnoliopsida > Asterales > Asteraceae > Flaveria > Flaveria trinervia. Next base: position 82,406,026 of record CM046443.1, on the reverse strand, counting down.
GTCGAGCCAAAAATAATGTCATCCACGTAGATCTAGACTACCAGCATATCTTTTCCTCTTTCTCTTCTGAAGAGAGTCTAATCAATCTTTCCTCTTTCATACCCATGTTGAAGAAGAAAGGATGATAGAGTCTCATACCACTTTCTTGGTGCTTGATGAAGACCATACAAAGCTTTGTCAAGCTTGTAAACTCTATGAGGGAAATCTGGATCTTCAAAGCCTGGTTGACTCACATAGACCTCCTCAGCAATCATTCCATATAGGAAGGCACACTTTACATCCATTTGATATACGGTAAATTTCATGGATGCGGAATATGCAAGAAAGATTCTGATTGCTTCTAGTCTGGAAACAGGTGCAAACACTTCGTCATAGTCGATTCCTTCTTCCTGAGTGTATCCCTCTGCCACTAGTCTTGATTTGTTTCTGATGATGATCCCTCTATCATCGGTCTTGTTCCTGTACAGCCATCTGGTACCGATAGGGTATTGTCCTTCGGGAAGATCTACCAATTGCCATACTTCTTGCTTCTTGAATTGGAGCAATTCTTCCTGCATTGCTTCAATCCAGCTATTTTCTTAAAGAGCCTCTTTGATGTTTTTGGGTATTGTTTGACATAGAAAGCATGAGAACAAACAGATGTTTGCAATACTAGACTTGCTTCTTGTCACCCTCTCATTAAGATCACCAATAATTGTTTCAACTGGATGATTCTTGTGTATTCTTGTGGTTGGAATGATGTCACCAGCAATAGTTATATCAAGATTGGAGACATTCAGTTCATGGTCAGAGGCATATTTATCTAGTACTGTTGTTGAATTATGAAGATTGTCAATTTCTGTTTCATTTATTGCTACATCTTCAGCAACACTAAGATTGCTTGCATCATTTGATGTACCTTGTGTTTCAATTGGATGAGAAGCCTATTTTTGATTTCTGATCTTATTTGACAAGTCATCTGAGTGAGATGGTAGCAGGCTAAGACCTCCTTCAAAAGAAACACTAAGGTTTTGTGACAGTCGTCTCATAGGATCAGCTTGAAGAAGAACATCTTCATTCATGTATTTATCAAATGTAGGTTGAATCAATGGATAATTATCTCTTCTTTCTACAACTGATGAAGTATCACTTGAATGTATATTTCCTGCATCAGACAAGTGAAATTAGTCAAATGAGTTTGTAAACGTGTCAATATCAAACAACCAGTCAGGACAATTTGTAGATTTGGGAAACGAATGTTCCTTGAATTGAACATTTGTAGATTCATCAATAATGTTCAATCTAGGATTGAACACTCTATATTCCTTTGAAAAAGAAGAATTACCTACAAAGAATCCTTCATCAGACCTGGATGAAAATTTTCCCAAATAGTCTCGGGTGTTTAATATTGAGACATAACAACCAAATGATTTAAGCAATCCAATAAATGGTTTCCTATGAAAGAGCAGTTCATAAGGTGTCATGTTACTTTCCTTAAAAATCAAAGTTTGATTTTGTACAAAGCACAATGTGTTAACTGCTTCTGCCCAGAAGGTAATTGCTAGTTTAGCATCGGCTAGCAATGTTCTTGCTGCTTCAATCAGTGTTCTATTTCGCCTTTTAGCTACCCCATTTTGTTGAGGAGTTCTAGCTGCACTGAATTGATGAGCAATGCATTTGGTTGTACAAAAAGAACTCATACTTTCATTTTTGAACTCAGTAGCATTATCACTTCTTACTATTTTGACCTTAAGATCAAGTTGATTTTCAATTTTAGTGATAAAATCTTGTATGATTTGGGATGTCTCATTTTTGTGAAGTAGGAAGAACACCCATATGAATTGTGAAAAGTCATCAATGATCACTAAATAATATTGTTTCTTTCCCATACTCATTACATGAGTTGGTCCAAGTAGATCCATGTGAAGTAGCTTCAATGGAGTATTGTTAGTGTTCACAAGCTTGCTTTTGTGAGACGATTTGTGTTGTTTTCCTTTGAGGCATGCTGAACATTGATCAATAAAATTAAATTCTTTTTGAGGAAGACCAATGACATGGTTTCCTTTGATTAACTTGTTCATATTTTTAAAGTTTGTGTGCCCTAAATGTCTATGCCAAAGCTGTGACTCATCAAATGATGCTTTAGACAAAAGACATGTTTCTTCTTTAGGTGATGGAGAACACAGGATTATGACATATGTATTATTCTTCCTTGGTGTCTTTAAGACAACCCATTCTTCAGAGATCTGAAATGCAGGTTTCAGAATGTAGCAATGAGTGTCTGTAAAGTGAGTGGAATATTTCTTGTCACAGATCTGAGACACACTTAGCAGATTGAAATTCAGTTGTTCACAGTATTTCACTCTATCAAAGCTCAGCATCCCGTTTGTCACAGATCCTTCTCCTGTAATTCTACCACCTTCTGAATCTCCACCAAATGCCATAGTTGTTCCTTGTATGTGCTTGAAGTCATGAAGGAGGGAACGATCTCCAGTCATGTGTCGAGAGCATCCACTGTCTACGTACCATATGATATTAGACTTGTGTGGATGAACCTGCAAGCAAAACGAACTAATTAGAATAAGGAACCCAAGCCATGATGGTCTTGGGTTTCCCGTTCCTATTCATGATGGTCACTTCTTGGTATTTTCCTCTAAATTGTGGTTTAGTTGGAGGTGTCCTGGGAGATTTTTGGTAGTGAATGTGTTGAGTCATCTCATCAACATCTACTGAGGATTCAGATGAGTAATGAAATCATTGGTCTCTGTTTCTTTGTAGAAATTTAGCCCGTTTTTCATTATCAAAAATAGATTTTTGTTTTGGAAGGTCAAGTTGGTGTTTTATTGTGAGATGATTACTGTGACCCTTCCTCAATTCCTATCATTTGTTGATCTAGGTGTCCTAGATTGAGTATTATGAAAGTGAGGTATGACAGAATGCATTAAAATGGATGTTTTAGAGATGGGCTTGTGTTGGGGAATTCTCAAACCCTTTTGATTGAAGTAACAATCAAATGTATTTTGATTGTTCATGTCACAGATTGAACAATACTTGTTGATGTAGCAGTTTTTGGTACAGTGATTGTTCATATCACAGATAGAGCAATATTGAATAAAGAAGCATTTATCAGTCTTGTGATTGAACATTTCACAAATGTCACAATACATTTGTTTGTTTCTTGAATCAGGTTTTTCCTTGTGTGACTCAACTGATATTTTCTTTTGATGAGTCACTTTTTTTTCTTTAGGTGATGAATCAGAATCGACCCTTTTAGTAGTTTGCTTCACAACACCACCTTTGTTTAATTGTCTGGGTTGTTTCTGTTTCTTCAACCTATTTCTTACTTTTTTCTCAAGCTGGTCAACATGTTCCTTGTTACAGATATCAAACACAACTCCCTTCCTTAATCTTGAAGACTGAGGATCTAATGATGTTTTATGTGTTGAACGCAGTGTTACCGTTTGTTTCTTTTGTAGTGAAACCTTTTCTGATTTGCTTAAATTTTTTGGAGATATAATCTCATTATCAGAACTACTCTTAGTAGTGGGTTTCACTGTCTTCACATATTTCTTTTTGCCTTGTAAAACAGATGGTATGAATGTTATAAAAGGGACAACTGCTTTTACAGGGCTTGATGGTTTCATGACACTCACTGTCTTGTCTGAACACTCTTTGATTTTGATTGGGTGACCTAACTTGATTTTATCCTCATTTGTTTCAATATAAACATCAGGTTTGTTTTGAGGATCGGTCACCTGTTTTACTACAGATTTAGGTTCCGTAGTTTTAGTTTCAATTGCTTTAGTGAGTGAGACAGATTCAGGCATGACAGTGTAGTTGTCATTGTATGGTGGAGGACATGAATTATACCCAATCCCTGACATGTCCTTTGGATCCTTTTGAGAATCAAGCATCTCTTGCAGCTTGACTGAAGACATTTGAAACTTTTCAAGTTTCACTTTAGTCATAGATTGTTGAGCCTTAGATTGAGCTAACTTTTCAGTAAGTAGCTCATTCTCAGCTGCAAGAGTGTACTTCTCACCATGCAGTTTTTCTATGTCGGAGATGAGAGATTTAATTTTGATTTCAAAGTTTTTTATTTCTCTCTTCATCATCTTTGACTTTACCTTTTCTTTTTTGATTTTATCAGCCAGTTTATGGTTTTGCTCCCTATACCCTTGCAATTCATTAATGCACTTTTCACTACAAAGGTTAGATTTTACCTTAGTAGGCATTGGAGATGGTCCATCATTGATGTGAGCCATAAGAGCATGATTTTGAAGTTAAGGCTTGACTTCCTCTGCATACACACTCCAATCACATACTCCATCTTGCTTTATCACTAGAGCATTGGCTGAAGACTGACTGCTTCTATGAGCTTGATTTGTCAGTTTGGGTGGATTCTAATATAATTGGCGTTGATGATACTGCTGCTGTTGGTTGTTTGAGTGAAAGCTTGAGTTAGGTTGTGAGGATGACTGGCCTGGAGAGTTCCTTTGATAGTTGTTTCTCTTGGGGGCATTGCACTCTCTTGAGAAGTGGCCAGCCATGCCACAGTTGAAGCATTTCACCTTGGATTTATCATATCTAAGTTTTGTATTTTCATTCAGGCTCAGCTTTCTTCCTTTTTTGAAGAATTTCTTAGCTCTTATTGTAATCATGGCCATTTGCAATTGTAGATCCATTTCTTCCACATCATCAGGATCCATTTCCTCCAAATCTTCTTGAATTAGATGAGCAGAAGTGAGTCTTCCCCCAAGTAGGCTTCAAAGCTTGCAACAAAGGCATTGTAAGTTGCCTTTTATTCTTCTGATCTTGAGTCTTCAGGAGTGGTTTGAGGAGCAGTAGTGACTCTGGAAGTTTGAGGAGCAGTAGTGACTCTAGGTGTTTGAGATGAGGTTGAAGGATGATTGATTGGTGGAGTTGCAATGAACCCAGTGTTGTTCATTTTATCTCTTGATGAGATAAAATCATCTTCCATAGTGATGAAGGCATTTTCCACAGAATGAGATTCTGATGGAAATTTGTAAGCCTCAATCACTCTTGGTCCACCAAGATTTCTGCTTCTTTCATCAAGTTCTAAAGCTTCAATTTTGGCTATCATGATGTCTAAAGTAGTACTCTCAAGATCAAGAGTATTTTTCAGCATGGTTACATTCTGTTTCTAGCTTTCAGGGAGACTGTGAACCATTTTCTTGTTTAATTCTTTAATCTTGTAAGTGACACCCATGATTTCTAAGTCATTTACTAACTGCACAAATCTATGCAGTTGTTTAGATATTAATTCTCCCTTGGTGTGGTGGAATGTTTCACACTGATTAACAAGCTTATCCTTGTTGATTTCAGCCACCTCACTGCTTCCTTCACACATGATTTTGAGTGCATCCCATACAGCTTTTGCAGTTCCATACTTCTCCAATCTTTTTAGCACATCCATCTTGAGTGCTTGAGTCAGAATTGAGTAGGCTTTGAGGTCTATCTTGATTTTCTTGTAGTCTTCATCATCTAAGGTCAGATCTTCAATGGGTATTCTAGTAGTTCTGTATATTGAAGCTTGATCTGCAGATAGAGTAACAGGGATGTGTGGCCCCTTGCATATTGAGATCCAGAAATCAGGATCTACACCTATGATGTAATTCCTAAACTTGATTTTCACTGTTTAAACTCAGATTTATGTTTAAGCATTAGAGGTTTAGGTGTATGACCAAGTTCTGAGTAGCTGTTAGAATCCATTTTAACTAAGTGTTTAACTGGTATAATATAGATTTAGATAATTTTAGGATTGATTAGTCCAACCAGTCCAAACAATTAAATGGATTTCAGAACCAGATCTGTGATTGTATTGAGTTTCTTGCTGTTGTGAGTATTTTGGTGAGTATGTGTTGACAAGAGTATTTTCTGATGTTTACTAAGTAGAGAAGATGATATACTCTACTAGCAACTCGATTACCAGATCAGTCGAATTCTATTCATTCCTTGTGCAGATCTGAAAGAGAATCAAGAGCCAAAGCTCTGATACCAACTGACTGGGGTTGAGTAAGAGTGATATTCTTACTATGAATCGAATATGGTAATCAAGTCAGTGATTGAATGGCGGAAACAAACAATCAAAGAACATTCAATGCAAGAAAATTACTCATAAATGGTTTTGTATTGTGTATATGAAGTTGATCAATTACAGAGAATAATTACAACAAAAATTCTCTATCTATCAACCGTCACCTCAAGTATAAGGTATCTATTCTATTAATAGGCAGACAAGATGTCTTTTACAAAATGACTAAACTACCCCTGACCTATTACATCAGAACTAGTCTAAGTCTTCATCCGCATCTTATGAGTTAACTTGATCAGCATTTCTTCACTTGATCATCCGCATTAGTATGTTGGTCATCCGCATTGGTTAATGCGGATGAACAAATACTTATGCGCATTTGTTCGGTCATCCGCATTTGTCTAATGCGGATGAGCAAAGTCTTGTCCGCATTAACTTTTATTCTTCCGCATTTGTCAATGCGAAAGAGCAAATACTTGTCCGTATTTGCATTATGTCTTCCGCATTGACAAATGCAGAAGACAACACTTGTTCTTTTGCTTAGTAGAATTTTCATCCGCATTTCTTCTTGGACTTAAGGGATTCCAGCAGAGCAATCATCAAATCACCCATTGAATTGACATGTATGATCCTTTCAGGGTGCAACAGGTTTCTAGGTGAACTTGTAGCAAACGGTTTTGAAGAAAGTCTTACCTAAGAGGCTGCTAAGGTGAGTTCTAGAACCCCTTTTTTACATGTTTTTAACTGCTTTGGGGCTGGAAATGCATGTATGTATGTTTTTATTAAATGGGTTTTCAGCCGATTGTATATGTGTATGTGTGTATGTGTTTTCGGGTGGGGAGTGAATTCGGGCTATGTTTATGTTTTATGTTGTTATGACGATGTTTCTAAGGCTTAGAATGTATGATTTAAGCTTCGAATAAGTTTGAGAATGATTAGAGTGCTGATTGTTCTTCTGGATTGACAAATGCGGAAGACTAGAAGTGATGCGGACAAGTTCTACTCTTACGCATTGACAAATGCGGGAGAGTAGAGGAAATGCGAAAGACAGCTTTTGTTCATCTGCATTACCCAATGCGGATGAACCATATGCAGATAACAATTTTTATTCA
>CM046443.1:82383880-82391380 GCA_025506515.1 Flaveria trinervia | reverse complement strand
GTCTCCCAGCTAGTTTTTTCTTAAGATATAAAATCTCAAGTTGCTGATCATTAATCCTATTGTGTAAGGTAGTCACCTAAGATTCAAGGTGACTGACCTTTGAGACTAAATAGGTGCATGTTTAATTCAGTTTATGCACCTTTAGTCTCAGATTCCCCTCATCTTCATTAGAAGACTCATTAGGGGATGAGATGATTGGACCAAAGCCCTCTCTCTCACCACCAACTTCAGGTTCTTGGCTGCTAGTTTTTCGCTGCTCACTGGCAATCTCAGTTGAAATTTTAGTGGGCTGAGTTGCCATGGTTGAGGTCTTAATGATGTAATCACTTTCAGAAATGAGAGCCTCTTCAATATGGACATCCTAAACAGGTTCAGAAGTGTCCACCTCAGTTGTAGGTGACTGATGTGGGATAGATGTAGGAGACTCAAGAGCATTCATCTCTCTTTGAGTAGGGGTAAAGAAGAGAGACTCATTATACTCACTGAAACCTAGATCTTCATCAGTATAGAAGTCAAGGTGTGGAATTGGTTGGTTAAGATCTATAGGCTGGGGATGGTAACTGTCCCCTAAAGGTTGATCACTTGAGTGTTAAGACTCAGAGTGATGGCTTGAGGCATTTGGGCTAATAAGCTCATCAGGCTGAGCATGAGGAACCTCAGCACTGATTCTTGAAGAGATGGGAGTGTTCTGCTCCTCAGGAGAAGTGGGAGCTCCAGTGTCCACTTCTTCCTGTATGGGTGAGTATATGGGGGCCTCCACAGACTGAATAGCCTGAGCAGGTGTTTGTTTGGATTTTCTTTGGTAAGTGATGGTGATTTGAGGCCGTGTGGGTGGTTGGGAGGTAGTAGGTGTGGGCTCAACACTAGCTTGTGTTGCTAGGTGTCACCTTGAGCAATGAGCTCTAACATTTGTGGGACAAGGGCTGTTTCTACCCTAGAGAAGCCAACAGTGGGCTTTCTCAGTATTTTAAAGATGCCGAGCTTCATCTGTCCCAGTTTAAGAATGTTACCTATTTCCCTCAACTATGAGCCCAGTTCATAGGTAAGAATGTACTGGACATATCTAGGAAGCATGTAATACTCTAAGGAGTCTAAATTAGCAAGTAAATTGGTATAAACAAACTAAGAATACCTGAATTTGACCCCCTAAACCATTCTATGGATTATAAAGGAGAGATCCTTAGGAATCTTGTCCCATCCACCATGCTTGTTTGATAAGCTGTGGATGACCACATGGAGCAGGAATCTCCACTGGGATGAGACCTTCCCTTTCCTAAAGGTCTTTACAGAGAAATCTCCCTCATATCCCATCTGCTCAAAGGATGATTAACAACTTCCTTTGGCAATAACACCTCACCTTCTTCATCATCCAGCTAAAGATGCATGTTGATGATGGCTAGAGTGATGAAGACTGTTCTCCCCTACACTGTGGCAGACAGTGCCTTCTCCCCATCCATAACAACCTCTTGGCAGGTTTTCCAATTCTAGCAGATGATCCTCGTAGAGTGGAGGATCAATGGTTAGGGAGGTGAAGTAGTTAGACAAAGCTAAGAATCGACAAACCTCTGAGAAATAAGGATCTTTCTCAGAGCTTAACAGAGCAACCTGATTATGTTGCTTGTGTAGCTAGATGGTAAAGTTGGGATCATTTCTGTGAGCAAGGTTAGCCATTGTGAGGTAGCTTAAAGATGAAGAAAGAAGGAAGAAAGAAATTTTAAAGAGAAATTTGGATTTTGAGGTTTGGAGGAAGAACAGATGATAGAAAGAGGGGGAAACCGTTGGGTTTATATGTGAGAGGGATTTCAGATAAAGTTTAATGAAAGATGATAAACGTTGAAATCCGGATGTCGGTCCCACCTCTGAAAAGGTATTTTACTTTTGCTCAAAAAGTAGTTTTCTTGGAAGTCAAAAAGCTTCCGAAGGTTTATTATCTTCGGAAGTTTTAATTAAAAAGCTTCCGAAGCTAAAATAACTTTGGAAGAATTTCCTGAGAGTTTTGAGAATTTTGCTTTGGAAGAGAAATTAAAACATGAGTGCTTTGTATATAAAACAACAAAGCTTCTGAGAGTTAATTTTGCTTCGGAAGTAAATGGTCCTTGAAAATTAGTAAGTGTCTGAGACAAGTATTTAAGCTTCGAAAGATAGATCTGAAAGCTCTTCCGAAGGTAAATTTCTTAGACAGTTATTTATTTTGAAGGCATTATTTGCTTCCGAAGTTAAAAGAATAACTTCCAAAGTATCATAAATTTTCAAAAATCTAAGGAAAGTCTTAAAAAAGAAATTTTCATCCAAAGAAAACATGAGCTTATGAAAGTGATGAACTAGACAACTTAGGACACACATATTTTAAGAAATAATAAGAATTAGTTTTAAGAAAAGCTTACTCAGAGTTAATCATCCCAATAGCTGATATAAGATATTTAAATCTCTGCTCATCAAAAGCCTTTGTGAACAGATCAGCATATTGTTCATTTGTGTGAACTTTGACTAGTTTAATTAATCCCTTTTCATAGTTATCTCTTATTAAATGATACCTGATATTGATGTGCTTTGTCCTTGAGTGCTGCACAGGGTTCTCTGTTATTGAGATAGCACTATTGTTGTCTATATGAATAGGAGTCTCCTTGAAGTTTAACCCATAGTCCAGCATCTGATTTTGAATCCAGAGCACTTGAGCACAACAGCTTGTAGCAGCAATGTATTCAGCTTTAGCAGTTGATGCAGAGACACATGATTGTTTCTTGCATTGCCATGAGACAAACCTTCCACCAAGGAACTGGCATCCCTCAGATGTAGACTTTGCAGTCATGTTGCAGCCACCATAATCACTATCTGTATAAGCATACAGATTGAAGTCAGGATTCTTAGGGTACCATAAACCAAGTGTTGAAGCACCTTTGAGGTATCTTAGAACCCTCTTGACAGTGATGAGGTGAGACATCTTAGGGTTGGCTTGATATTTTGCACAGATGCATATGGCAAACATGATATCAGGCCTGCTAGTAGTAAGATACATAAGAGACCCAATCATAGCTCTGTATAAGTGCTCATCTACACACTCCCCCTCAAGATTAGGTCCAAGGGAGTGGTTTCTAGCTATGGGTGTCTTAGCAATCTTACAATCAGTCATGTTGAATCTATTGAGTATGTCCTAAACATACTTTGACTAACTTATGAAGATGCCATCTTGAACTTGCTTCACTTGAATTCCCAGAAAGAAATTGAGTTCCCCCATGGCACTCATTTTAAATCTGTCTTTCATCAGCTTCTCAAAGTCTTTGCAGGGCTTTGGATTACCAAAGATGATGCCATCCACATATACATCAACTAGCAAATGTCATTTCCCTATCCTTTGATAAAGAGAGTTCCATCTATAGTACTTATCCTGTATCCATATTTACAAAGATACTCAGACAGTGTCTCATACCATTTCCTAGGTGCCTGATGCAGCTCATAGAGAGCTTTTTCAAGCTTGTAGACATAATCAGGATGATCAGGGTCTACAAAACTAGGTGGTTGTTTGACATAAACCTCTTCATCAATCACTCCATACAAAAATGCACACTTCACATCAAGCTGAAAGATCTTAAAGTTCTTGGATGCAGCAAATGCTAGGAATATCCTTACAGCTTCTAATCTTGCTACTGGAGCAAAGACATCAGTGTAGTCAATCCCTTCTTCTTGTGTGTATCCTTAAACAACCAGTCTAGCTTTGTTCTTGATGATGATGCCTCTATCATCTTTCTTGTTCCTAAACACCCATTGGTTCCAATGGTAGTCTTCCCACAAGGAAGAGGACAAAGGTTCCAAAATTTCTGCCTTTTGAATTGAAGCAGCTCTTGTTGCATAGCTTCAACCCAACTTCCATCCTTTAGAGCCTCATCAAGTTTTTTTTGGCTCTATCTGGGATAAGAAACAAGAGTGAAGACAAACATTTGCTTCATGGGTTTGTCCTCTTGTTCTTACCCCTGAGACAACATCTCCAATGATGTTTGTGGTGGGGTGAGACTTGTGGATCCTAAGCTGAGGGATCACAGCAAGTTGCTGAGAGAGATCTAAATGAGATAAATTTAGATCTGGCATAGATGTTTCTCCCACCACATCAGCACACTTTTCAAGAGAAACTTGATCCAAGCAGTGTGTGACATCATTGATATTCTCATCTATGGTGTGGTTAGTGGCATCAAGAAATTCTTGGTCACTGTCACCACCACCATTGTTGTCTCCTACAATTGAGGTGTTCTTATCTGGTTATGGAGCCTCTGAGCTGGAATTTGAAGGCACCCCAGATGTATCAGCTGAGTTTGTCATTGTAGTGCTGATAGAAACCTCATTTGCAGAAGTAGTTCCAACTGGAGCTGAAGATGTATGACTTGAAGGTCTTCTTAGCTCAAATCTTTGATTAGGATCACATGTATTTAAATTTTCTACAGATCCTGAAACATTCTCATAAGATTTGTAAAGACAGTTGGTAACCAAATCAAGATCAAATAACCAATCTGGACCAGAACCAACAACACAGGGTGTGTGTTCATTGAAAGTCACATTGGCTGACTCCTCAACAATTCTAGTTCTGAGATTGTATACTCTATAAGCTTAGCTTGAGAAGAGTATCCAATAAAGTGTCCATCATCTGATTCTCAGCAAACTTGGCAATTTGATATTAGGTATTCAAGATGGTGCAAGGACAACCAAATGACCTGAGAAAACCAATGAAAGGTTTCCTCTTGTGCTAAAGTTCATAAGGAGTCTTGTCATGAGTCTTAACTACTAAAACTCTATTCTGCACATAGCAGGCAGTGTTGACTGCCTCTGCCCAGAAGGTGACGGGCAGCTTAGAGTCAGACAGCATGGTTCTTGTAGCTTCAATCAGTGTCCTTTTTCTCCTCTCAGCAACACCATTCTGCTGAGGAGTCCTAGGAGCACTGTATTGTCTTGTAATACCCTTTTCATCATAGAATGTATCAAGGATTTGGTTCTTAAATTCAGCTCCTTGATCACATCTTATGATCTTGACCTTGTGACCAGATTGATTCTCAATCTTTAAGATGAAATTATTCAGAATCTCAGGAGTCTCATCCTTAGTTCTAAGGAAGAAAACCAGGTGAATCTTGTAAGTCATCTGTGATCACTAAATAGTAAGAGGTCCTTCCTAAACTCATTACACTGGTGGGACTAAAGAGATCCATATGTAACATGTGTAGGGTGTAGTGATGGAGTTCCTTTCTTTAGGCTTGTGAGATACCTTATGTTGCTTCCCTTTCAATCATGCAACACAATGGTCATCACTTGTAAACTCTTTCTTTGGTATTCCAGTTACCAAATCATTTTTAATTAATCTATTCATGTTCTTAAAGTTTACATGGCATATTCTTTTATGCCATAGGAAAGACTCATCACTATTAGCATTAGACAGAAAGCATAAAACTTCTCTAGAGGGAGATGTTTCTTGCAAATCCATCTTGTACATATTCCCTTTCCTGGGGGCTCTAAGCAGGATATGCTCATGAGGAATGACCACACCAGGCTTGAGAACAATGCACTCATGCTTAGTAGAGAGCATGTTATGACTCTAATCACAAAATTGAGATACACTCAGAAGATTGTACCCAAGCTCTTTGACAAAGTTTACCTTATCAATGCTAAGCTTATCATTTGTGACCTTGCCCCTTCCAGAAATGTAACCACCTTCATCTCCTCCAAAAGCAACTGGTCCTCCATCAATTCTTTCAAAGTTCTGGAGTAGTGACCTATTGCCTATCATGTGCCTAGAACAACCACTATCAATAATCCGGACATTTTTGTTTGTCTTTAGTTGTCCCTGTACAAAGAAAATGATTAGTTACATTTGGAAACCCAAGCCTTGCTTGTCTTGGGCTCATTAATAGAAGGTAATTCAATAGTAATAGATCCTATGGTTGTACTAAGAGGATCTTGAGCTGTTATTGATGGATAATTCTCAGTCACTTGGTCTTTGTTAGACATCCACACCACCTTTGGAGTCCTGGACTTGAACTTCAAAACTTCGGAAGCTTTTGGGACTTCAGAAGTTTTGATGACTGAACCTTCGGAAGATTCTGCAAACACTACAACAGACTTCAGTGCTTTGGAAGAACTTTCTTCCGAGATCAACTTTTCTTCTAAGGGTAATTTTCCACTTCCCTTCTCCTTAGGCTTGGAGTTTCCGAAGGAAACAGGTTTTCCTTCCGAAACTTGGATCTTCTTAGAACTCTTTGAAGTCTTTGTACTAGTCACATGGACAGTACCTTTAGGATTGTATGGACAATCCTTAGCAATGTGAGAGGTACTTTCACACATGACACACCTTATTTTATTCTTCACAAGAGTCTTTTGCTGGGAACAAGAATACTTTGGTCACATCCCTTCTCCACCTTCATCTTTGTAGATGCAGAGACAGTCTTCTTGGGCTGAGAACTGTGCTTGGAGTTTGATGGTCCAGGTTGTGCAGCAGTGGTACACAGTAGATCAATCTTCTTCTTGTTACTGAGATGAGTTGAACAAGAACCAGAATTCTTAGCAGAAGAGTTTTGGTTGATGTCTTCAGTCCCTACCACTTTAAACCCTGCAAAGATGAAAACTTGTTTATGCTTAGAGTCAAAAGTAGCCTTGATCTCTTGAGCCTTTCTTGCCTTTCTTTCGCTCTTTCTGATCAAGTTCTTTCTCATGGACTTGGTCATTACAGTCTTCTTCTTCTCCTCAAAAGGATAGAGACCCTTCTTGGAATCCTCCTCTTCACTCTTCTCAGAGGAATTCTTCATTATCTCTTCTTCATCCACTTCACTCATAGGATCTATGAGAGGAAGCTCATCTTTATAAGTTCCATACCTAGGAGATCTTACATACAAGATTATGTGTGGAGGAGCTATCTCATTGGATCCTAGTCCCTGCCTATTTTGATAGCACACTTTGTTGTGCAGGGATGAGGATATCATGTTCTTGAAGGTCTCTTCTTCAAGAACACTCTTTTCTGCCCTGGCTTTGCTGATCACAAGCTCAGCCTGGCACTTAGTTAACTTGGTTATGAGATATTTGATTTGAGTCCTAAAATCAGTGTGTCATGTTTTAGAACTGAAATGGTTTTCTCAAGGTCCTCTATCTTCAGTTTATAATCATTTTCAGACTTTCTAAAATCATATTTTAAAATGTTTAAGGACTCAAGGTCAGATCTCATCTCCAGGTTATAGGACCTGTATCTATTAACTTTAGCAATGCATTCAGGAGTACAGAGATGTTCCAATACCTTGGCTTCATCATGATCTGTCATAAATGCTTGGTTAGGAGAAGCATCTTCCACCTGAAAGCTCCAGTCAAAGCCTCCTTCTTTAACAGCAACAACAGCCTGCTGCTTTGACTTCTCATTCTGGAGAGCTTTGTCAGTGTAGTTTGGTATAGACTGTGTTTGGCCACCATTTGTTTTAGGTGCCCTACACTCTCTGGCAAAATGGCCTATCAGGTTGCAGTTGTAACACTTGAGTTTGC
>CM046443.1:82258880-82378880 GCA_025506515.1 Flaveria trinervia | reverse complement strand
TTAGAATCTCTTGAGAATACATTTTGGTATTGGATATGGGTTGTATCACTTTTGGATTACAGTTCATATCACAACTAGAATGTATTAGGCATATGGTGAGGCTTGAACTTCAATAAATAGCATTAGGAATATGAATCAATGTTGAACACACTTCCACTCTTTTGAAAAAACTTGATAAATGACATTTTCAGATAATGAGTACTCCCTTGATTAAAGCCCGGCTAAATGTCCGCTCAGTAGTTAGACACGGGTGTAAAACATAAAAAAATGTGAGCTCAAGTACTTCAAAAGGGGCATCTGATAGTTGTACAAGTCCCTGGATGAATTTGTGAAAAAGTGACCAAAGTTGATTTCTATACTTTTTTTTTGCTTTTTTTGCTTTCATCATCACAATGGACGTGCTTGTTGGTTGTAATCATCCATGTTCATGTTTTTCTAGTCCTGTTCATCAACTGTTCATAAGCATTTCTTGCAACACATCCGCATTTCTTTGCTAATTGTTGGAGCATATATAGTCATATATAGTGTGTCCGTCGCTTGTCGAATAGTCTAGGCTTAATGTAATACACCTGATATGTTGTAAACACATGAAACTGGGTCATTCGTAGGAGCATATGCGAATGAGACACTGAGCCATGTAATGGACCAGCCGTGCGACTGAGAGATGTGATTGGGACATTCGTAAGACTGAACCATAAGAATGGTCCAGTCATACGATTGAACCATACGCATGGTCCAGTCGTACGATTGGACCATACGCATGGTCCAATCGCACGAATGGGCCCAGTCGCATCTAATATGGGCCGAGGCCTATATATATACCAGTTTCAATGTGTAGAAGGAGGGAATGGAGAGGAAGTCTGCCCGGAGCCTAGGACTGCCGGATGAGAGGGGAGATCATGCCGGATTAGATGGGCCCAGTCGCATCTAATCGTACTGAATGATTGACTGGTTCCAATGGCGTCACGAGGATAGTGACTCCGACGTGGAGCCAATTGTCCTAGCCACTGATGATTTAGATGATGATGATAGTGGGGGGTGCCGGAGACAATTGGCCTGTTCCACAGAGAGGCACTACGTCTGATGTCGTGCCTCCAGCATCCGCCCTGGCTGCAGAAGTTACCGAATCAGCTGGGTTCATCATGATTTTGTCCTTGAGACAGAAGTAGAAGAAGAAGAGTCTGATGAGGAGCCCCTCACCAGGATTGTGGGAAGAAAAGTGGTTCCCACAGTACATGGGCTTCGGGTGGTTGGTGAGCACCCAGAGACTCTGGAGAGACAGAGACCGACCGACCTATGCTCCAGGGTCAATCGGCAGGGTAGGGGGGAGCATCCACCTCGAAGGGAACGAGGAGAAAACGGATGGCTCAACCCCATGGGCAGAAACCAAAGAAGAAGCGTCGTTTGACCTTCATCACTACTACCTCAGTCACTACAGCCACCACCACCACCACTACCACCTCTTCAAACACACCATCCACCACCATAGCCATCACAGCCCCCACAGCTGCCACAGACACCACCAGACCGACCACCACAATACAGATCCCAGCCACCACTACTTCATTCACCCCTCACTCACCACCACTATCATCCCGACCTGACCCGATATTCACCACAACCACCACTAGCCACCAAACCAAGCCCTCAGCCTATCCCTCATTCACTTACAGATCACCTCTACCTACAGTTGCAATAGAAGAACAGTTGTCGGCACTAAACAGAATGGTAATGCGTTTGCTGGCTGCCAATGAGGAAAAGGCCTCCCAAATCCGCCAGCTTACTGACCTGACTGCTGCACAAACTCATTAAATTGCAGAGCAGGCTCAAGTGATAGAAAGGCAGGCTCGGCAGATGACTGCCCAGAGCAACGAGATAGCCCTTCTCCAAGCTCAAAGCATCACCTCAGGGAAGAAAATAGAGGAGTTGGAAAAGGCTAAAAAAAGCATTTTGCTAAAGCTGAAAGGATCGAAGGAGGAGCCATTAAAGATAAGGGATGGGGACAGAAATGATGATGATGATGAAGACAATGATGATGATGATGAGAGTGAAACTGATGAAGAGAAAACTGAAGAATGGCACGAAGATGATGACACTAACGGAGGAGAAGCAGCTAAATCTGTCTCAGCTCCAGGGCAAGAGAAAAGATCAAAGAGCAGACAAGATCTGCCAGCTTCTGCTTCAGCACCTCCATGTGATGAGCCGAGTATTCAGGATAAAAGTAAATAGTAGATTTTTATGTATTTATTTACTTTTGTATTCTATATTGAAAAAAAACCATGCATTAAATGTTTATATTAAGTTAATGCATTCGTTTGATAAATTACTAATGATTTGAGTGTGAAATGTGTAAATCAAACAGATCCAAATTACAAAAGAGATGAGTTTGATATTGCTCCCCTTCAGCAGGTCAAGTCTCAACTCACAATGGTTCTTGATCTACAAGGGATTGTCAGAAGGTCAGTGAGTTATACCCCTGAAGAAGGGGAAATAATTCACGATCTATCAAACGAGCAACTGGCAGAAATTTTCAAGCTCAATCCTGATGAAATAGTGAAAGATGCTCCGACATGTAATTCTACCTGTGATGACGAGCTAAATGACGTTGATGAAATAAAGATAGAAGATGTCACTACAGAGCACTATCCTCAGTATGCTGACAATGAGGGCAATGTGGTTCCCAATCTGGGTGAATCCCTTGTCGGTGATACATTTAAGGTGTTCGACAAAATGGAGCAAGAGTCAGAGAAGACAGAGGGAATGGCCCAAGCCTCAAAGGATGATGTTGATATCCGTAAGGCTGAATGGGCTGCATGTTTTAAAGAAGTTAGAGCTCAACGTGCTGCACCGAAGAAGGATGCCTACACCAAACTCTACAGAGTCAAGAAACATCATAATGTGTCAGGCAGGATTATAGCATGGGCATATTTTGAGGACCTTAACGTCTATGCAGTTAAGAGGGAGAAGGGCATAGAGTACTTTAGATTTCCACATGATCTAAAGACTCTACCAGGTTTTGAGCTCAACCAGCTGGCCAAACTGAAGCTGTTGTATGCTGACCCGAGAAAGATGTCAGGCTGGTTTGAGGCTGCCCAAAAGAAAGAGTACCACACCAGGTGGATTAACTTCAGACCTCAACAACCTACAAGGTATATTAGAAGGTCTGAGATGGATGCCATTACTGGGAAACCAAAGATAGTGTTGAAGTGGAATCCTCCGCGCACAATGTCAAGAATCCCACTCCGGGAAATGACTAAGGATTTCACACCACACTTTAAGTGGTGGTACTACGATTGGAGAACAGCAGAAGCGGTCATAGTCCTAAATAAAGAGGGCCAAATGGATACAATCAGAGTATTCGACCGAATGTGGCTTACCAACTTGTCAGCAAATGATGTCTATACACTATACAAGTGGCCACTGTTCTATGATACGCAAGATATTGTACAGGCCCTCCAGTTTCAAATTGTCATAAGACTTTGCTTCGCGTTTGATATTCACGCGGGAGTCACAAAAGAGGACAAGTACAAGAAATATGAGGAGGTAATGAAGAAAACAAGACATTAGAGAGATCTAGGTCCAATAAGGAGTTTGTTGATACATGTATGTCCCTAGATCATGATATGTGATGTAATAGATCTTGTTTGGTATGATTAATGAAATGATATTGATAGTTTGTTAGTTATAATGTTTAATGTTTCATTAATGAGTCGACATTGAATTGGTTAATTAGGTTAGTGATTGCTTGAATGATTACATATAATGTTTATTAATTAATAAATTCAAACTTAACATAATGAAGTTCACATGCGAATGGCTCATGCGAATGAACCATACGCATGAATAACTTCACATGATTGACTCAGTCGCACGACTGAACCAGGAGACTGGATCAGTCGTACCATTGTAACATAAGATTGGCTCAGTCGCACGACTGAACACTCAGTCGTACGAATGAATCAACCGCATGGCTCAATCGCACGACTGAACCATACTAATGGTTCAGTCGCACGATTGAATAGTACCAACCTATAAATACAACTCAATTCGTGAAAAACAAAGACTCTCGATTAATTACGATTCCAGACGTACCCTAGCCGTCCAGAAACCTCCCAATTCGTTCTCCAAGTTCATAGAACACATTAGATCGATTCCCAATTGATTTCTAACGTTAGTTTCAATTCTTGATTGATTCTTTGTGTGTTCTCACTGATTGGATCGCCAATCAAATAGGATTCCGCACTATTTGATCTGGTTTACACGCTAATCTCTAGGTATTTCGTTCAAATACCAGGTCCTAACACTAATCCGCATTTGTTTGCAAAGCATCCGCATTTGTTTGCAAGGCATCCGCATTTGATTTCAATGCATCCGCATTTGACTTCAATGCATCCGCATTTGTGCTTAAAGTACCCGCATTTGTTTATAAGTCAACCGCATTTGGTGTCAAGGCATCCGCATTTGGTGACAAGTCATCTGCATTTGTGACAAGTCATCCGCATTTGTTGCCAAGTCATCCGCATTTGGTGACAAGTCATCCGCATTTGTGACAAGTCATCCGCATTTGGTGACAAGTCATCCGCATTTGTGTATAACACATCCGCATTTGTGTATAACACATCCACATTTTTGTATAACACATCCGCATTTTATGAGGCTTCATCCGCATTTGTTTTTGTTCATCCGCATTTGTTTTCAGACTTGAAAAAAAACGATTTCACACTGCAGTGCAGGTCGGGAAATCAGCAGTAGCTTTGATTTCTTCATCTTTTCTTTGTTTTTAATGATAATCGTGTTTAATTGCATTGAGTTTTGAAGGAATAATCCAATGAATGCTTATATATCTTCAAATCATACCATATTAGAATAGATCTAATGATTTATCTTCTTGATTTTGAGATGAACAAATGTGTTTTTTTTGTTAATATTATTCAATTGCGTCGAATTTAAAGGAATGATCATGAACATGTTCATGATTCTTCAAATCGTACCATATTAGAATAGTTTTGTTGGTTTTTCTTCTGAATTTGGGTAAGAACAGACGGGTTTTTGATGAACATGGACTTGGTTCTTCATTTTTCTTCTTTTCTTCATTGTTCTTGACATAATTAAAGATGAAATCAGATCTAAAACTAGATAAATCCAACAACCAACAGCTCTGATACCATTTTGCTAAATCAATATTTTAGATTCATTGAGCTTGGATCTTAGGATTCATCATGTTCATATCTAGAAATCAAAATTAAGATGGGTGGACATGTATGAATCAAAGAATAATGATATGGATAATAATAATGTTATGATTTCATTGATGTTGATAAACAAGTTACAATGAGAATCATAGATAGCTGCTGAAATCAAACCTACCCAAAGGAGAGGATTTCTCCTTGGATGGTGATTTACACCATGAGAAACACACACACAAAAGCCACACTTGCATAAATGCATTAATGGGTCTATTTATACTAATATTACAACATGACCTAATTTTGACTTTCTAATTGTCTTGATGTTACTTTGTCATGTTGAATTGTCTTGTTTTGTTGTAATCAATTTGGTCTCTGAACTTGTACAATAAGATCTTCAATTGGATGTAATTATGATTTGGTAAGCTTCAGTTATTCCATTGTTGAATCCCAACAAATAAATATATTGATCTTTTGTGAGCATATCTTTTCAGATAACAATCATTGAGGATAGCTAGGGATGTTGCCTTATCGACGACCCTAGGGTTGCTTTATTTACACTTATTGGACATTTCTGATAATTATGCGGGATTCCTTTTTGTTATTTATGCTTTTTCTACTCGTTCCCGGGTTGTGGGAATTATACTTATTTGTTTGTACGGCTATGTTTGTCATGGAATTGACTAACTGGGACACAAGTCTCCAATTTTGTCGTGTGACGTAATGACATGTTGACTTTCATCATTTATTGCATCTCTATTAATTAATAATATGTTATGATGATCCCGTCCGTTACATCCTCGTGTTTCCGCTATAAGCAGGGGGCGTGACAACTATGGATTCAATCAGAAATTATAGGGTAACCTTCATGAATACATCCATCCACATCAACAACAACAATTCCATCTCAATCACCAACAACCCTATTCATCATTCAATGACAAAACACATCAATGTCAAGTATCATTTCATTCGTGATTGTCTAGAGAAATAATTTATAAAATTAACTAAAGTTCATACAAATTAACAATATGTAGATCTTTTCACAAAGGCAATTTATGAAACAAGTTTTAAATATCTTTTATCTACTAATCGGATTACAATATATTCAACATGTTTTGAAATGTTAATCGATAAAAAAATTATAAAAAACTATTTTTTTGATAACTCATATTTTAATTTTCGGCAAATAAGTGAAATCAGCACTTAAACTGCAAAGATCCAGTAGGGCCCACTTCTATTTCTAATACGTAGTGGCACCGTAACTTTCCCTAAAAGGACTTTTCCATCATCACAGTCTCGTCAAAATTATAGCTACGGTAGTAGTATTTTTAAATTTATATTATTATGTATTATCATTTAATTGTAAATCGACTCCTCTTTCCTATTTGTTACCTTATACACTCATCTATCATCTTCGCCTCTTTTAAACCCTACTTCTGTGACACCTCGTATCCCTAGGTTAATGTCATTATCTCGACTCTAAATTTTAAACAAATCCTCATAATTTAGTTGATATATCTAAACTTTGGTATGTGATTAAGTGAGTTACATCTCTAGGGTTCAAATTGAGAAGTCATTAATTAGAGGGACCATAAGGACATTTAATAAAACTTGATTTCATATATATAAACTACCCAACCCATCACCCACACTCAACATCCACCCGCAAATCCTAATCTCCCTCGATAACTCACGGCAACCCTACCACCCCCTCTCATAAACCTCCTCCTAACGATACTTCAGGGAAGTACCCCCGGACCATAACCTCTTCCACCAAGATCATGTGCCTCCTGGTTGATTGACTCTATCTTTCGTTCAAGTTCTAGCGTTCTCCCATAAACAGTTCGGTATGATTTCTTTTCTTTATTCATTATGGTGCGACCACTTTCATTCTCGGATGTTATTTCATGATAATGGGTTTTAATTATGTTGTTGTGTGGTGGGACTGTGTTGTGGGGTGGGTTAGGGTGCAACCTGACTAGGTTTCTTGTAGTGTGTGTGTGTTTTGTTTGGTGTTGTGTATGTGTGTGTTTATGTATCACAGTAGGTATGTTATGGTTGTTCTTATGGTGTGTGTGGTGTGAATGGGGTCATGGTTGGTCACGGTTGGTCACAATTGTTGTGGTTGGTTGCTAGGGTTTCGGTTCTAAATTATGTTTCTTGATAGGGGAGGGTTGAGTAATGAGTGTGTGCGCACAGTGGTTTTATGTTTGTTATAGTGGTGTATTGAGGGTCAGCCAATTGAGTTGGGCATAGTGGGGTGCATGTGGTAGTCAGCCAAGGATAGCATGGGGGCTAAGGGTTAAGCATGGATGAGTGTGTTATGCAGAGCATGTGTGTGTTATGCATTACATGCGAGTGTGTATTATGCATTGTGTGTGTGTCATGCACATAGCATGGGTGGCGTAATTCTAGATAATTATATAACATCTAACAAAATTAATAAGTGTTATGCTTTATTTGTGACTACTAAATACATACATATATATATATATATATATATATATATTATATATATATATATATATATGTATATATATATATATATATATATATATATATGTATATATATATATCATATGTATGAGTTATAGGTATATATATTGGATGTATTCGAGTAATGTGCATATAAATTACTATAAGTGTGTTACATATGAGTGATTGTATGCATTATGATGTGTGGAATGTCTACGTGTCACTCCCACTAGTGTTATATCTCACTATTACATGTGTGGTTGTTCCATGTGAACATTCAATTTAATATAATAAATTACTTATACATATGACCATGTATACGCGAGAATAATTGGTTTAGTGCTTACATGAATTGTGTATGACTGTGCTTGCTTTTGAATGGGGAAAAATCCATAACCCGCATCGTAACCGAGTCATGATCATACAACAAAGATTTTCAACATTAATATCTCCTATTAGTTGAACATTATATATGCATTCAGATTACACAAAAGCCTAACCATTTGTGCTTGCATTTAATTATTCATATGCTATTTAAGATAAGTTTATAGCCCCGCTATACTCATACTCTTTTGGGGAAGAGAAATATGATTTTCAAATGTTCTTTCATTTAGATATGTGTTACCGTATAATCACATGTTTACTAGTGTTTTACCAATTGAAAATCCTCACCTTCAAACTGTTAACTTATGATTTTAGCCAGGTAATTCTGAGTAGATCTACTGATTTTGGCAAACCCCACACACGCTAATCACGCTAGCATAACTGCATGTCAAACGGGTGTTTAGTTGACCAAAATTTTGTTGTTGTGGTCTGGTAACCACAACTGAGGCATAGTTGTATTTGTCCACTTCGGTTGTGGACTTCATATGCTATGTAACTTGATATATAGACTGTTATCTACCTTACTTTGTTTATTGGATCTGATTATTATTAAAATACTATTTATTTATACATGTGAACTCACCAACTTTATGTTCACACTTTAGCATGTTTCTCTCATATTCTTAAGGTGCGCACGACTAGGAGCATTTCATCATATCATGCATTGTTAGTTAAATAAAAAAAAACATTGTTTCCTATGGGTTGCACATGTTTTTGCGCTATTCAATGTTTATGAATTGCTAAATGATTACGCTTCTGCAAATGTTTTCTTGAAACATACTAGCAAACTATGTTTTGGTTTTCTATGATAAAAAGTAATGTTGTTTTGAAATTACTGTGTCATTTGGTGTAACTATCGGCTGAGATCCTGTTATGTCACACGCCTAATGGTAAAACCCCATTAGGAAAATAAGGGTGTGAGAACTTTGAGATCAATGGACTTATAAAGCAGAAAAGTTACAATTTTTCAAACTTTATATTTCAAAATTTATGCAAAAATGTAATAGTTGTTTAACAATTCAGTTTCTTATGTAGCCACGGTTTATCCAACTAAATTTAAGTGGGGAGTTGGGTAAAAAAATTAAACTTGAAAGAGATGTGTATGCCTTGGCTTCTTTAAACAAAGCTACTTTCACAAAGTTCAAAGCAGCACCAAAATTATTTTCGTGCAAAGTAACTAGTATGTTTCCTCATATGTTGGAGGTCATTAAGCCTAAGGGTGACAGTATGAATAAACCCTCCATCCCTATCTAAAGATAGAAGGGGTCTAGTCTGAAACTGGTCTCATGCTAGATTCAACGCAATGGTCGAGAAGGCTGACATGAAGGCTTTCATCGAAGGCAAAGCGGTGGGAATTCTCTTTCAAGGCGGCCCACACGACTCATCCTAAGTGGGTCTGTCTCAGCCTTGACTATGGAATCTGATTTCCTAGCGACTATGTTCCCCTTTTTTTCCTGCAGTCTTTCCAGCTATGGATCCTACAATTCCCTATGAAGCTCCTGACAACCCCTTCAATCCATCTTCATCTTGGCTGGCAGCCTATCCCAGACCCTCCACTTTAAAGCCCAAAATGACCACAAAGAAGCAACCCTTGTATCCTCTACTAAGAAGATGTAGGCTCCTAAATCTCCTCCACCAAGGAAAGCAAGGCTAGAGACATGCGTCCCAGGTAAGCCAAAGGTGTCAGTCCCACCTAAATCAAGCTTAAATAATAAGGTTTCTCTTACTTCTTCTAAGCAGACCCAAAACAAGCCCACTAATCCTCAATTAGAGTTCAAACTCTCTTTTGAAAAACCAAAATGGGATACCCACAAAATTAAGACAACTTCCTAGTAAGAAGTCTTATTAGGAACTGGTTCACATCCTAGGATATTAAACATATCTTCTCAAACTCCTATTCACATGTCTCCTACCCTGGATGAGGATCTCTATACTACCATTCAGTATGATCCACCGTCTTCCCCTTCCTATATCTTACAGATTATGCAGACTCATGTTGTCAGGATCAATGATCACAAGTTTGATGTAATAGAGCGTAACGTAGCGGAATAAGAACAAGAATTAGACAAATTGTAGCAAGAATTTGATACTCGTATGCATTAAGAACAAATACGGTTATAACGAGAGAATATATTTCTGTAACAAGGAATGTTTCTATAATATCGAATATTTCTGATCAAATCATTCACCTATTACAATAGGTTGACACTCCTTATATAGAGTGCAATCGCTGCTGTTATCACGGGAAAGTGACAACTGGCAGATCTATTACAAAAATAACTAACTCTTAACAAACTACTGAAATGTTCACAACTACTGAGAACATATCAGAGTGTTAAGTACAAAATATGAAACTACTGATAAGAAACTACTGAAACTACAACGACTGAAGAACAAGCTCTTCAGTCGTTTTACAAAACTACTAAAAAACATAAAACTACTGACGAGCACAACAACTGAAGAAGTATTCTTCAGCTGTTGTGTCAAACTACTGAATAGATAAAACATAAAACTACTGAAAGGTAAACCGTCACAACTACTGAAGAAGACCTCTTCAGCTGTTGTGACAACGTCTGATACTTTGGTCTTCAGCACTTGTGTCTTCAGACTTTGTCTTCAGCACTTGTCTTCAGACTTTGTCTTCAGCACTTGTCTTTAGACTTTGTCTTCAGCACTTGTCTTCAGACTTTGTCTTCAGCACTTGTCTTCAGACTTTGTCTTCAGCACTTGTCTTCAGACTTTGTCTTCAGCATTTGTGTTCAGACTTTGTAATCAGCTGTTGTCTTCAGCTGTTGTGGTCTTCAGTAGTTATTGTGACGTCTGTGGGACTTAAAGGTTTTTCTGATCCGGCTCATTGGTTCTTTTGGTCCAACAAACTCCCCCTGAACCAATGCAGCCAAAACCTTTAACTTTATTGAGGTCCCACTTATTGTTGGCAAAATGGTTGGTCTTTTTCCTTTTTGATTAGTTGAGAAGATGACCCATATAAGCACTGGCCTGGGAATGAGTCTCTGATGATTTGGTTGGCAATGTATGGATGGGAGCTCTGTATTGGGGAATTGGACACTGAGCTGTTCCCCCATCCATGAGACTCACTTCCCATGTATAAGCCTGTAGGATTCTCTGGTGTATGCTCTGAGAAACATAATTTGTTCTTCCATGGTCAGGTTCTCAGCTTCACCATTAAACAATCCTTCACGCCCATACAGCTCTGAGATGTACTTGGCCTGTTTTCCATTTTTGAGCTCAACTGTTGTAATCTGTTGTATGCAAACTCATCAGGATGATTCCCTTCAAGTAACAGACTGAGCTAATTTTGTTTGAAGTTCTCAAGCCTCTTGTAGACTAACCCCTTTTTAATAACTCTGTTCTCTAACATCTTTTGGGGTGGCTGTTTAGTCTCATAGGCCTTCTTGAAATCTTCTACAATCTCCAGGGTGATACTACAAGGACCACTGTGATCTCTTCATCTACGATCCTTTTTACTTGGCCCTTGTATCTCGAAGGAATGTCTTTCTTTACAATCCTGTGAGCCACCCTAGGATCAGGCCATACTCTCACCTTTTCCTTCTGATATTGAAATGTGTTGGCAAGGGTGTACAACCTCAGAGCTTCTTTCTTCATACTAATTATTGATGAAGAAGCAACATAAGTTTTGTTGATGCTTTTCAACATCTCATCGTCATGAATCCTTTGCTGCTGCTCTTCTTCAATCTTTACTCTCACAATTTCCATCTGTGAGGTGGGAGTGATGGGCATGGGTTTGGCTTTAGGCAATGTTAGGACAGCAGACAGAGGCAGCCTATCTTCTTCCACATCATCCTCTTCTTCTTCTTCTTCTTCTAGCCTCAACACCCTTCTCTTCTTCTTCTTGGGTGCATCATCGCTGTTGGTTTAAAGGGTAAGGGAGTTGGTTTTGTGGGTTGTGGTTGTGGTTGTTTTGGAGAGGGAATGTTGACAGGCTGAGTTAGCATTTTAGAGGTGAGTGTGGCTTTTGAGTGTTTGGCTAGCTCAGTCATGCTCCCTGCTCCTGCTTCATTCAAAGCTTCGACTACTAAACCCTTAGTGTATGCTTCAGACGAACAGATCTTGGAGGTTATGGCCAAGATACTGTCCCTGGTCCATGATTTAATCTCGATCAATGATCTCCCAAGATATTTTGCAATGAATCTGATCATGATCTCTAGTCTCTCTCTTTCTAATGCATCATAACTTGCCCATCTTGAGTTAATTTCTTCAACTTCAAGTCTCCTGATCTCTGAGTCAAGCTGTGCAGTATCGAACCCTTGTCTATACAGTTGATCAATAATGGCATCCATTGATTTACTATGTGTAGCATCTGCCATTTTGATCATCTCATCGAGTTGGAGTTCTTTCTCTTTTCCTTCACCTTCCTTTTCTTATATGTGACATGAAAGTCTTTGTGACTTTCACCCACTTGATCATTTTCGGTTCCCTTCACAGACTCCTCTTCCTTCTCAGTTTCCTTTTCTTTTAGTTTGCTCTTCCTCTTTGCTTTCACTGACTGACTCTCCCTCTTTTTGGTTGCATTGGTTGCAAGGGTTTGAGTAGCAGAAAGCCTGGTGCTCACAATCTCCTCCACCAGGGGTTGTATGATTGAGGGAAGCCTCTCATCCATGGTTTTGATCACAATGTCTGTGATCATTGGGGTGATGAGAGGTAGGGATTGCTAAAAGATAGCAGCTGTTTGCTCAGAGGGGTTATGTCCCTGAGAAGTAGTGCCAGAAATAGAGGCTGGTGGCTCGGAAGTTTTGAGTAGCTGAGTGTATGGGAGACCTTCAGGTGAAGATGCCATCTGTGGGTTTATTGTGGTGGCAGATGGACTTGCTTGTTGAGAGAATTGGTCAAGTAGTCTTTGTAGTCTACTGACTTCTTCCTCAAGAATTGTGTTATGGGCCAGAACATCATAAAAGAAGCCCAGGCATCATCAGCAGATGCTGAATCACCTGACCTCCTGCTTGTAGCAGGATGTACATGCACTGGGTGTAGACCAGTTTTAGCATGTGCCCCTTTTTCTTGGAACTGGGGACTTCCAGCCTCAAGACTATGTCCTTCATCAGCTGTTGCCTCTAGTGAGGTCTTAGCTATGTTACCAGCCTCATTCTAATCATGTGCTGATTCAGAAGAGGTGGCAACCTCACTAGATGTTCTAATCTCCATATTCACACCAGGAGATAGAACGTGTAAACCCCGGTGTTGTGGGTTGTCAGAACCATGGTGATCCTCGTCCTCAATAGTTTTGGTTCTCCCCTTTGTTGGTGGTTGTTGGGGAGGAGGAGAGGCATGCAGCTGAGTCAGCACGTTTGCAATGATAATGGTTGGACTTTGGGGGGCGGTTGCATGGGGAGATGGGGTAAAAGCAGTGTGCACCTGGGGAGAATGGTGTTCTTCAATGGCAATCTCCTCAAATGAGGAAGATCCCAAATTTGTGTGTACCCCTTTTGTGGTTGCTGCAGGCTCATTTTGAGAGGAATCCTGAGCGGTTGTGGCTGGGAGAGTCCTTGTATCCACTAGGGGGTTATAACTAGTGGATATAGCCTGCGTTTGTGTTGCAGGGGCATCCTCAGGGGACTCATTTCCCTGAGTAGCCTTTTTTGTCTTCTTTTTAGTGGGTTTGGTGGGGACTTTGGATTTGGAGGTGGTGGCTGTGGGTTCCAGCTGCGTGGGTTTGCGCAGCTTGGCAGCCATTTTGAGTGATTGGTCAGAGTTGTGCCGGGAGTATACTTCAGGCAATACAGCCATAGCAGGGACTCCCAGGCCAACAAGTCCCTCAGCTTGAAGCTGGTTTTCAATTATGGCCATTATGAACCGAGGATATAATATCCAACGGTTAGCAAGTTGTTTTTGGGCCATATCCTTGAGCTCTAAAAATAGTATTTCAGAAAAATTTAAAGGTTGTTGCTCAAGGATGGAGTACATTACCTGTTGCCACCTTGTGGACATTTGATCCCATGATGAAGTCTTGGAGGCAAAGCATACATTTACCATATGAAATATGAGACGTTCGGCATCCGGGAAATGTTTCTTCAGTATGGTAGATGCACTTAGGTTACCCTGGTATCCATGGTGAGCAAATGATTGATCTGTTGTGCCCTTTGGATAACCAGTTGGGAAAGTGGCATAATCCAGATTAAGGGTTTGGCAAAGAGTGTCTGGAGTAATGACCATTTTTTGGCCATGGACAAACGATTGAAGAGACTCTGTGTCATTCTCCTCAGAGACCGGAATGACGTTTGTCTAGAATTGGTTAAGGGATTTGGCATATATGGTGGGATTTACCAGAAAAGCCGTTTTGTAAGGTGACTGAACCATTAAATCAATGGCGTTGTGAAACTTGGTCCAGTATGGCGATTTGGTGAGATGTGCGACACAGTTGTATTGTGGTTTTAGTTGCATGGTCGCCATTGATGAAGAGAGGGTAGAGAGTTTTTGAACGTTAGGTTTGAGAAGAGAAGATAAAAACTCTAAAGGCGGGATAAGGTATTTAAAGGGTCGGGTTAGAAAACGACTGAAGGTTTTGGTGTGAGTCATCAGTTGTTGAAACTACTGATGACGTGGTATTAACTTTCAGACATTGAAACAGCTGAAGTCTCTGATTTAGTCATCAGTAGTTATAAAACTACTGAAGACAGTTTTGACTTTAGGTGATGAAACAACTGAAGACTTGGTATTAGTCATCAGTAGTTGTGAAACTACTGAAGACAGTGGTTTTGTCAGCAGTTGTTGTAAACAGCTGAAGACTTGGTGTTAGTCTTCAGTGGTTGTAAAACTACTGAAGACATAGTTTTGGCTTCAGTTGTTTTAATGAAACAGCAGTTGTAGAAACAACTGAAGAGTAATTACTCATCAGCTGTTGTCATCAATTCATAGCTTTTCAGCTGTTTCACACTGTCCTCAACACTTACTCATTAGACTTTTCATCTGCTTTTCAGGTGTTTCATAGGACATCAGTAATCTGCATTTCTGACATCAGTAGTTGTAGCTGCATCAACTGTTGTGACTGCATCAGCTATTGTAGCTACATCAGCTATTTTAACAGATAAAGTATATGTGACAATAATGAACTAATGATCATCGGTACTTGTGAGCTGAGATCATCAGTAGTTGTCACTTATTCTAGCTGCAGCATACCAAGCCTTAACACCAGGTTGTGGAAAGTTGAACTATCCGAAGGCTTAGTAAAAATGTCTGCAAGCTCATCAGCACTACGAACAAATTTTGGATCAATCAGACCTTTTTCAAAACAATCTCTAATAAAATGGTGTATGGTTTCAATATGTTTAGTCCTAGAGTGCTGGACAGGATTCTTGACAATACAAAGAGCTGAAGAGCTGTCCATTAACAACGGGGTCTTAGTCTCTGTTATGCCATAATCCAATAATTGGTTTTGAAGCCAGAGTACCTGAGATGTACAGCTTGCAGCGGCAATGTACTCTGCTTCAGCAGTTGATGTAGCAACTGAGGTCTGTTTCTTGCTCTGCCAAGAAATCAAGCAGTTTCTTAGGAATTGACATCCACCAGAAGTTGATTTCCTGGTCAACTTACACCCTGCATAGTCACTGTAAGAAAAGGCAACTAATTTACCAGAATGTCTAGTAGAATACCATAAACCTAGAAATGGAGTGCCTTGTAGATATCTAAAGATCCTCTTGACTGCAATCAAATGAGACTCCTTAGGTGCAGCCTGAAATCTAGCACAAACACATGTAGCAAACATAATATCTGGTCTAGAAGCTGTTAAATACATCAAGGACCCAATCATACATCTGTAAAGTGTTTCATCAACCACTTTACCTTTCTGATCTGTATCCAGTTGTGTGGTGCTGCACATGGGGGTAGAACAGGGCTTACAGTTTTGTAAATCAAACTTTTCCAAAAGATCTTTTGTGTATTTGGACTGATGAATGAAAATTCCATCAGTCTTTTATTTGATTTGCAAACCCAGAAAGAACTGTAATTCACACTTGAACTCCTTCATAGGCAGTCCCCTTACTAAACCATGGTTTATCAGCTGATTTATGTTTTTGAGATTAACATGACCCAGCCTTCTATGCCATAGAATAGATTCTTGAGGGGAAGCCTTGGAAAATAGGCAAGGATGGCCTTTGAGATCTATTTTCTTGGAAAGATCTAAGGCATACACTCTTCCTGTCCTGTTGGCCTTTAGGAGAGTGTATTCATCCAACACCTTATCAATCAAACTTAGAACTTTGGATGACAGAATCCGACAGTTCTGACTGGTGAAAAGAGCAACATGGCCTTTGTCACACATTTGACTGACACTCAAGAGGTTGTACTTGAGATTTTCCACATGGTTAACATCATCAAACTTTATTTCCCCATTGGAAACAAAGCCTTTGCCGATGATGTAACCCTTTGCATCATTGCCAATGACACAAACCCCTTCCTTCCTTGAGAGTAGTCATTAAGAAGTGATCTGTTTCCTGTCATATGCATGGATCCTCCACTGTCTACATACCAGATGCCTCTGAGGTATGTTGAAGAACCCTGCAAAATACAACAAATTAGTTAGATTTTGAGACCCAAACCTTTTTGGTCTTGGGCCTGTTCTCATAAACAGATGGTAAACTAACATGTTTGTTGGAAACAACAGCCTGAGAGGAAGAAACTGGTGAAGAAAAGGAATCCTTTGGCTTGGACCTCCTTTTTGGACATAAGGGTTACAGGATTTGATGTTGCTGGTACAAATGTGGCTTCAAACTCAGTTTTCATTTTAACCATTTTCTCTTTACTTTCCTCTTTATGTTTGAGTTTGGATCCCCTTTTGTACCAACAATCATCTGTAAGATGATTGAACAAACCACATACTTCACATGGTTTCTTCTTCATCTTATGTTGATCATCAACTAAAGAGAATGAAACTACTAAAGACTTGCTCTTCAGTACTTTGGAAGCATTATTTGCTTTCTTGACTTCCTCTTTAGTAGTCTTCAAACTCTTTCTACTGACAGTTTTCTTCCCTTCAGTGCTGACAGTAGTTGGAGTTTAAACTTCAGGTGTTAAATCTTGCTCTCCAGTCCTTTCAGGACTTCCAGAAATAGCTCCTGAGTTGATCATCTCTTTGATCATGTGAGTGTCAGCAGTGGAACCATCAACATCAGCTGATGGGTTCTGAGAGGGCTTAGTGTTGACTTCAAATTTTGATGATGCTCTATTAAAAAGGGAATCACATGATGAGGTGGATTGGTTATTGCTTTCTCCATCAGATTTCACTTATGCTCTTGAAGCAAAATCTGTAGGAGGAGCAGTGTGATTATAACCAATACCAAACTTCACATTGGAAGCAGATTGCTTACTAAGAAGCATTTCAAAACCTTTGCATGATTGTACCCATCGATCACACTCTACCTGGGTGACTGCAAGGGTTTCTTTGAGACTTCTCTGGTCTTCCAGAATAACCTCTAGCTTGGCCTTTTCATCATTTAATTTGCATTTAAGCTAATAAATCTCATCATTTTTACTATTAAGAGCAGACTCAAACTCAGCTTTTCTTTTGGAAATGGTTTTCTCAAACTCAAGTTTTTGATTTATTAATGCTACATTTGCCTCTCTAATGGAGACAAAGGCAGCAATGCATGATTCAGAACATAACTTGGCTTTAGCCTCTAAAGATACCTGAGTTACCTGTGAAGATGATGCATTTGAGCAGGAACCCTCAGTAGACTCCAGGGCCATGAGAGCCAGATTCCCAAAAGGACTGTCACCACTATGTTGACCAGCACCTGTGAACAATTGTTCATGACCAGACATGTCATCCGGTAAACTGCTCCAGTCAACAACTCCAGGGGTGAAGAAGATGTGTTGTTGAGGTTGAGGAGGTTGATGAGATTGAGATAGTTGAGGTTCTGGTAGTGCATGAGGTTGTGGTACTATAGGAACTTGAACTTGATTTGACTGTGGCATGTAATAACAAGGGTAAGGATATGGCATTTGACCCTGAGGAACAAAATATGCATGAGATTGTGGTTGAGAATGATGACTAGAATTGACAGGATGTTGCCCTCTGTGTTGTTGACTATTGCCAGGGAAAGTCACAAAAGGTGCAGAGGAATTAGATCCAGATGATCGGCATTCTCTAGCAAAGTGTCCAAGCCTGTGGCATTTGTGACACTTCAACTTACTCTTGTCAAAACCAACTTTGGTTTTGCCAGAGAGTCCTGGGAACTTTCTTCCAGTTCTTTTGTAGAACTTCTGAGATCTGATATTTATCAAGGCCATTTGGCTCAAAATATCCATCTCTTCTAAGTCATCATCAGCAATCCCCTTGAGATCATCCATGATGAAGCATAGATTGTCATTATTACACCCAGTAAACTGACTATCAACACTCACAAACGCAGAATCAGAAGTGTTTGAGGAGAAATCAATATGCTCATCATACTGGCATTCAGATGGAGCATATTCTAACTCATGACCAACCAAGGCAGTGTTGCCTAGTACAAAGTCTTCAGTGAGCTTTCCAGATGAAGACAGTTTTCGTTTTTGTTCTATCTCTCTCTCAAATGTGAGCAATTTCCCATGGAGTTGGGTGAGAGATAGTTTTTACAAATTTGCACTAGAGTGTAGGACAATAGTGTATATGTCCCATCTCTCAGGCAGTGATCTGAGAAATCTGTTATTCATCTGGATATTGGTGTACTCAAGTTTGACCATTTTTAATTCAGAGATCAAACAAGAGAACCGCTCAAACTGTTGAGTCAGTGTCTCACCCTTTCTATAAGAGAATGTCTCGTATTGTTGGGCAAGGATTTCTCTATTATTTGCCAAGACCTCATCTGTTCCTCCAAATTGTTCTTTCAAGGCATTCCAGAGGTCATGGGCAGTTTCATGATGCATTAGCCCAGAATAGATTTCATTGGGCAGTGCCATGGCCAGAATTCCATGGGCTTTTGCATCAATCTCAAACAATTTCTTATCCTCGTCTGAGTATTGCTCCCTTCTCTTTGGAACCATTTGATTGGTTTCCGGGTTATTCACCATAGGCTTATGTGGACCATGTACCACTGATGTCCAACAACCTGCGCTGTTAACAGACAGGTGATGGAGCATTCGTCGTTGCCATATGTTATACTCATTCCTAACCAGCATTCGAGGCTTGGTTGAGGAACCAGTATTGTGAGGATCATTGGAAGGAGTAGTCATTTTCAGTCCAAATACAATTTAATTCAAGCTTTTAAACGTTTTTACATAGATCACAACAGACTCAATGAAAACCAAGAGAAAATCTCAGGATGAATGACCAGAAACACAGAAAATTCAATCTC
This sequence comes from Flaveria trinervia, assembly GCA_025506515.1. NCBI lineage: Eukaryota > Viridiplantae > Streptophyta > Magnoliopsida > Asterales > Asteraceae > Flaveria > Flaveria trinervia. The sequence goes on along the minus strand of CM046443.1, from coordinate 82,359,526 downwards.
TATAACCGTTTCTTGAAAAAAAATGCTAATTCAATCAAACTTGGATCTTGAATAGTAGTTTCAATGATCAATTATTAGATTGATCAATGATTAACCTGCTCTGATACCATTTTTCAGGATCAGTGATCACAAGTTTGATGTAATAGAGCGTAACGCAGCGGAATAAGAACAAGAATTAGACAAATTGTAGCAAGAATTGATACTCGTATGCATTAAGAACAAATACGGTTATAACGAGAGAATATATTTCTGTAACAAGGAATGTTTCTATTATATCGAATATTTCTGATCAAATCATTCACCTATTACAATAGGTTGACACTCCTTATATAGAGTGCAATCGCTGCTGTTATCACGAGAAAGTGACAACTGGCAGATCTAATACAAAAATAACTAACTCTTAACAAACTACTGAAACTACAACGACTGAAGAACAAGCTCTTCAGTCGTTTTACAAAACTACTGAAAAACATAAAACTACTGACGAGCACAACAACTGAAGAAGTATTCTTCAGCTGTTTGTCAAACTACTGAACAGATAAAACATAAAACTACTGAAAGGTAAACCGTCCAAACTACTGAAGAAGACCTCTTCAGCTGTTGTGACAACGTCTGATACTTTGGTCTTCAGCACTTGTGTCTTCAGACTTTGTCTTCAGCACTTGTCTTTAGACTTTGTCTTTAGCACTTGTCTTCAGACTTTGTCTTCAGCACTTGTCTTCAGACTTTGTCTTCAGCACTTGTCTTCAGACTTTGTCTTCAGCACTTGTCTTCAGACTTTGTCTTCAGCACTTGTCTTCAGACTTTGTCTTCAGCACTTGTGTTCAGACTTTGTAATCAGTTGTTGTCTTCAGCTGTTGTGGTCTTCAGTAGTTGTTGTGACGTCTGTGGGACTTAAAGGTTTTTCTGATCCGGCTCATTGGTTCTTTTGGTCCAACACATGTGTATGTATATAAAAACATCTAATCGAAAGGAAGAAAGGGTCAATATGGAGGGGGATGTCTTTACTGCTGATTGATTAATTGATCAGTAGGATAGAGACAATATACTTGCGACCTCAACCATGACAACTCAGTTTGAGGGTGTCTCTACGGAGTCATTCCTTGAAAAGAGGAATCCAAGCATCAACTATCTACATCTGGTGGTGAGGGTGCAAAGTCTTGGCCTAGTACTTCACCCAGTCTCAAGGAATGATGATCCCAAAGCAGCTGGTAAGTCATTAATGGTTTTGATTGGTTAACCTAGTTATCATTTTGACCAAGTTATCTAATAGAAACAAAAAAAAGAAAAAAAGAGTCCACAAGGTTAATAGCATGGATATTGTTTTGACTTAATTACTTTTTTAATAAAAACATGCCTACGTGAAGGATTAATATGTCAACCGCCACACAAAAGGGGGATCGATGGAAAACTAGGAATTTTATTTAAGGGGCGGCCATCTATATGAAATTAAAAAGGGAAGCGACGACGGTACAAAAAATATGCACAAGAGAAGAACAAAATTTTAGGTTTTATTATTTTGGATTCAACTTTGGAGCTTTTGAGCATGTTTAAAGAGAAATCTTAAACAAAAGCATAGGATGGGGAAGCAAGCATTCAAGCATTCAAGCATTGAATCTCATTCGGTTTCGTCTTATTTTTTTATTATTTTCTTTTGTTTCATTGTTTCTCTCATTAATGTTTCTAAACTTTGCAACTTCATTATCGTTCTTGATATTTCTCAACGTTATGAGTAGATAACATTTTAATACTACATAGGTTTGGTTGAAAACTAGTACATTTTGATTTAATATTTGGTTTTGATTTCATATATTTGTTATTAATATTAGAACTGATTATATAGACATGTGTATTATTTTATGCTTGTAAGGCCCCGTTCCTGGAAAGCCTCGCAGTTGGTTAATCATAGCATAAAATCAGTATGATAACAAAACATTGCAGCAGAAATAATTAGACATTCATTTAAAACTTAGAAACCATGTCATACTCATACATTTGCCCTTTAATTAAAACAAAACATATTACTTGTTCTTAAGTTACAATAAAAATTTCATAAGCAGGAATGCCATCCATAGTTCCCCAAGTAGCTCCCTGGTGCCATCCTTAGCATCAGCACTTACCTACCAACTATTATGCATAAAAGTTAACTTTGCTGAGTGAGTTCTTGTTTTAGGTAAATAAGAAAATATAACGTTATCCTTCATATAATGACCACGCATACATAATACATAACATCTTCATCATAATAAGCATGTTCATTATCTTTCATTCTTTCATAACTTTCACTTCATCATAAATGAGATTGCACAAAGCAAGAGCTCCATGTTGATCGACAACAAATGTCGATCCCTGTCGGTACACATGAAAACGGTAGCTAACCCCCGACAATTGATCCACACTGCAAGGCACATAGCCCGCTCATGAATACGGATCCATCATCATAAATCAGACTCACATAAGTGAAGTCTATCATAGTGCTTGCAAGACTTTCCATCATCAAATGGCCCGGGGGTAACATTCATTAAGTTTCGATTTTCATTAATATCATCTTCCACTTTAATATATAATACTTAACTTATTAAGTACACAGCATACCAAGTACTAGTCGTCATAAAACATAACCGATCTCCATGGGACAGCGGGGGTTCGGGGGCGGTAGCCCCTAACAGCGGGGTCCTAGGGGCGGCAACCCGTAGTGGGGTCCAAGGGGCAACGCCCCTCGCTGGGGCCGGGCTGACCTTTATATAACACATTTCCTTATAGAAAAATCTATCTTTCTGTTAAAACCTCATAAAATCTCTGTCATTTAAAAACGTATATTTAGCATGCATAATAACCCCAAAATATGGAAAACTTATAAATAAGGGGATCTAGAACTCACCTGCTTACCGAGACCAACTTTTAAACTAAGCTTACAAGGCTAGGACCTCACTACACAGCCTGCAGATGAGTTGACACTCAAAGGGGTTAATTTTTGCCTAAATTTGCTGCTAATTTCGCTGCAAGATCAGCAATTTCACAGCTAGATTCGCCAACAGTTTCGCTGCTAGTTTCACCAGCAGTTTTGCTGCTAGTTTCGCTGGCATCTTCACTGGCAGTTTCGCTGGCATCTTCGCTGCCAGTTTCACCCAACTTTCATTGGAAAACTATGTCTACGAAGTACTTGTGAAACTATAGTTTCATAGGAAGTCCTCATAGTTTCGCTGATTGAATATGCAAATTCACCGGATGCATGTACAGTTTCGCAGATCGCTTAAAAGTTACGAACCAGCCCGTTTTTAACCCAAAATCATAACTTTTTACGTCCAATCTCTTAGTTTATCATCCATGAGGCCAAATCTAAGCTTTATACATATTTTCATACATAAAAATGTGACCTTTATGCGATTCTTTGCAACTTTTCAAAACCCAAAACCCTAGAATCCGGGTTTTATCTACAGAAGGGTTTAGAGGTTGATTCTTACCTAGATTTTTTGCTCCTTTCTTGAGGTTTGATGCTCCAACACCCAGATCTTCCATCCCTTGACCTTTGAAGCTCCAAATCTTGAGTTTTCTTCACTTTCTCTCTCTACTTTCTCTCTCTACGAATTTTGGGAGCTAGGGTTGCAAATGATGGAGATGGAGGCTGCTTTGGGTGGGTTAAGGGGCTGATTATCGGCCTTAATTACTTAGGCTCTTGCCCATAAACCCAATTTAGCCCATAACCCTTTTTCTTCCTTTATAAAATACCCATTAATTAAGCCCATTATCCTTAATGACTCATTTTGACTTTTGGGGTGTTACAATGCTTGAAAGTTACCACCATGCTTATGTATGCTTTATCTTGATTGATTGCGTACATCTAGATTAGGTTACACATGTTATAAAAATAACTTTGTGTTTTTAATTTTAATCTTTGATTAGAGATAATCTTAGGAGTTTTGACTGTGATTTGTTAGTATCTTCAATGTGCTACCTTATAAAACCTTAGGGTGGTAGATACTGCTTAAAACATCCGAGCCATTGCTTGTTAGGTATAGATTTCACGAGACCGTGTTTTTCCTTTCATTATGAGAAGAGTTAACAAGCTTTTAGTCAATTGACGGGCCTGATAGTGACGGATGTCACAGTATCCCCTAGTTGAGAGAATTTTGTCCTGAAATTCAGCTGGAGTTAGATCCAGAAGCTCTATCCACAAACAAATACGGATATTTAGATTTCATCTGGTCTTCCCATTCCTACGTAAACTCAGGCCCTTGCTTAGAATTTCATCTCACTCTAACAATTGGGATCTTGCTACACTTCAATTGCTTCACTTCTCTATCCATTATTTCTATTGGTTCCTCCATAAAATGTAGTTTCTCGTCAATCTTCATTTCCTCAATTGGTACATGAAGGGATCCATCGGTGACACCCAATCAAACCAGGTCAAATATCAAGATTATTTTAATAATACATTTATGATTTTTTTATTATTATTATACCTATTTATGTTGGCCTAGGTTACACACTTGAATCAAATAACATGAAGAATTATGGATCAAACAATGATAAACACAATAAAACCCCTTTGATCTAATATGATTGCATATGATTTGCACAAAGTGGAAACCCCAATCAATTGGTCATGCAACTAGTAACCAACACTAATGACAATTAACCTATTTATAGTCTAGACTAATATTCACTAATTGCACTTAACTCCCTAGCCTTAGGCTAATTAATGAAAATTACATATAAATCATAAAAATGACTAAAACAAGATAAAATATATTTTGTTCACACAAAATATATTTATTACAATAAAACTCCTAGTCAATTAAATCTTCAACGTCTCGTCTCGGTTCCTCATCTCGAACGTGTCGGGTTTATTTTTGTTGACTTTGACCGTGACATTGACTTTTGTTGACTTTCATTATGTTGATAATATAGACTATCTTTTACAGCTCCAACAATACTCCCCCTTAGTCTATCATTATCAATGTCTTCAAACAAAATCAGCACCGAGAAGTCAACAATAGAAAGATCTTCAAATTGAAGCTTTCCGAATCTGATTAGAAAGATTATTCATCTCATAAGCTCCCCCTATTTATATGCTCCCCTATAAATAGAAAGATCTTTAGGTTGAGTCTACCAAACATATCATTGAAGAATCTGTTTGATATTTTTTTACTTGCATTTAAAAATAAGATATGAATGAGATAACAACATCAGTTACTATCATTTCTCATTTTATAAAAGCAAGTCATGCAAAAACAAGCATCTCAAGAAGATATACAATCATTTCTCAATCATCTCAAATCAAGTTCCCAGTTCTTTTTTTTTATTTTTATGTATTACTTATATACTCTCTCCCTAAATTTTTATTTTTGTAAACCTATTTTTTTTCTAAATAATTTGTTTTGTTTTTATAAAATTGTACAAAAATAGAAATTTAACAAACAAGGTCTTCCAAACTACACTGATTATCAAGATAAGAGATGAATTATCAAGAGATATGTAGTGATTGTGAAGTGAGAATTGTGATTGTGCAAATAAAAATCCAGATGATGGATAAAATACCATGACCTTAACCAGTTTGGTCTGCCTCATATTTGAATTAGGAACAATCTCTATCAGTAAACCGGATTACTAACAGTCCTTCTAAATTGTTCCTGCACTCATTAACATATTAGTTAGAAAGGGGAACCCAGGCCATCGTAGTCCTGGAAGTTCCTTTTTCATCAATATAAGAAAGCTACTTCTGCACACAACCATTTAAACAATCGAGGATATATGTATCCTTCTTTTTAGTTTGCTAAATTTGTTTTGGTTTAATTAATTTGGATTTGAATGAATTAAATTTGGAAATCATTTTCTCTTTAAGACCAGAAGGAAAAGATTTGGTTTTAAACCTTTGGTCATTTTCATCTTTGAATCATGAGAAACCGGCTTCACATGAAAAGGTTTGGATGGAGGGTTTTTCATCCAACCATTCAAAGATGTGTGCTTTTTACCTCTTGAACCAGATAAGCAACCCGTGTTGCCTTTACCTTCTGGAACATTCTTTATAGACTTACATCTGGAGAAGCAATTTTGTTTGCCTTTACCATTCGAAGCAAGTCTTTAAGGGCACTTCTTTACCACATGACCTTCTTTTCCACACTCAAAACAAGCCTTGAAAGGCTTTTGATTCTTTATAGTCCATGTTGTGCAAGTGGTGATAAGAATTGATTTGAGCTTGTAGCAGATTATTGCTTGTTCTGAAGTTTCCCGTGCTGAGCAGTGAATGAGATCTTTACTGATTGACTGGGTTGTTTTGCAATTGTAGAAGAGATCTGTGTTGGTCTTGATTCATCTTTTGGAAGCTTTTGAGACTTGACAATGTCAGGAGATATCTTGATATGTGAGGAACCAACACGCTCCTCTATGATTGATTCATCATTTGAGCTTATCCAGTCTCGTATACACAAATCTTTCTCCAATGGATCTTGATTGACATCTCTTATTGCGTTGGCTTCAATTATAGGATTCTGATTGCATGATGATTCGACAATTGTTCCTTATTTTACAAAACTGACAGGAACAAACGAAGGAATATTACCTATTTTGAATTTGTTGAATAAGGTTGGAGAAGCAACTGATATTGGTGTTAGAGCAACAGAAGTGAAATTGACATTAATCTTCTTATTAGACCCCTGCCTGAGGAATCCCAAACCTACAGGAGAATCTATGCATCTCTAACCACTTTAAGATTAACGTTGTTTAAACCTGCATTTAAACGATTAGTTTCTGCAGCTTCAATCAAATCGTTTGTTGAATGAGGTCTGGGGATTGGTGAATAACATAAAGTAGAAGGTGGTGGAACTGAATTAAATACAGTTTCACCATCAGATTTATATCCAATCCCATGTTTTACCCGCGCCCCTTGTTGTTTAGCAATTAGCTCATCCTTTTTTATATGTGAAAGGGTCCATTTATCAAGCTTCGTTTGAAGCTATATTGTTTCAACTTGAGCGAAAACATCCCTTTCTCTCAGAATATTAATTTCAATGTTACGCTCCAAAATGTTCTTCTTAAAAGATCATTTTCAGCCAATGCTTCATTAAGTTTTCTTGGAAAAGCTATTTCATTTTCCTTTAATTCCTGATTGATTGTTTTTAATTCTTTCTCATTTTCTAGTTACAAGTTGTTTGCCTTATAAATCCCAAATAACTGGATTCTGCAAGAAGAATAACACATATCCTGAACAGTCTTATAAGGAAGACTCATGATAATTCATTCTGCAGCTAAGCTCTGTTCACAGTTGCAAATCCTTGTAATTCTTTATTGTTCTTCTTTTTTGACCTTCAGCATCTCGTTAGCCTTAGATTCTTTCTTTCTATTATCAGCTTTCCAGCCTTATCCTCAATGATTCTCACAGACTCTAGTTTACTGTCATTGTCAACTCTCAAAGCATCACAATCTACGTCAACAGTTTCTCTGAATTCAATATTCAAAATGTGAATTAGTTCTCAATAACTTCAATTTTTCGACCATCTCTGTTTTGTAATCAAGTATGCTTATTATAGAAGAAACAAGATCAGTATAAGCACGTGGGTTTGATGTGGGAACATGGCTTGTTGAAATTTGTTTCTTTGGATATCCAGCTCGAGAGATTTTAGTTTGTTGATTATATCCATAAGTTTTGTGTTGACATAACCTCTTTCTTACTTCAACATTTTAACTTGATGATTCCATGCAGACGAAAAAGAGTCAAGAATCTTTTGAATTTGTTCATGATTACTGAGATCAGGAACATGATTCTTTAGATTATTTTCCCCCTTTAAGAATCGATCAATCAAATCTGACAATTTTTCTTTCTTCATACCTACAAAAGAGTCAAATCGGCTTTCCGCCATTGTGAGATTATCTTATTTAAAGTCTTCTGAAGATGACATGATTGTAAAATTTTTGAACAATTAATAAGCCCACACAACAACTTGTTAAAAAAATTAACCCAATTTGCTAATCCAACCCAATTCTTAGCCCAACTCTAATTTTCTTTTAATAAATTAACTCAAATTGGCTGATCCAACCTAATTCTTAGCCGAACTTTAATTTTTTTTTAATGAATTAACCCAAATTGGCTTATCCAAAGTTAGCCCATTAAAAAATTTCAAAACCCTAATACACAAAATATTCACAGCAACTAAAACACATACACTAAGAGAAACTGAGAGAGAGGAGCGGATGAGGGTAGCTTTCCGGCGAACTCTTCTTTCCGACGAGCCACCTTTCCGATTCGTTTTCTTGTTTAAAATTCAAACACAACACAGTCACCCGATCTGCTACTGCTTCCCTCTGCTCCAACGACCTTTGTTCCTTCTTCTTCTTTCGGTCGTACAAACACACACGAGCACCACAACTTCTGTCTTCGTCTACAAACAACAAGTTTCTGAAATCTTTACGATCAATGATAAATCGTGAACAACAAAACTTCTCTTCTACCCTTTTTTATGATTTTGAAACTGATTGAAGTTGTTTTGGTCTGTGTTAAAGACGGATACATGAATCTTGAGATTGGTTTTAAACTTTTGATTTCGAAATTTTAATATTGTGAATAAAAAAGATGGTTTGTTGAGAACAGGGAACTTGATTTTGTAAAGTTGAGATGGTTTTAAACATTTAATTTCAAAATTTTAATATTGTGAACGGTAACTCTCGTGGTAGATCGTTCGATAGATCGACGAGAAACCTTGTTGCGGTGAAGAAACCGCAGCTGATCGCTGGAGAGTCTGCGGTGATTCGCGGTAGTTATAGTTAGAACGGTGGTGGTGATAGGGCAGTGGTTCAACGGCAGCCGGTGGAGTTTCGAGTGGAGAGAGATGGTGGTGGTGGTGGTGGAAGGTATGACCGGCGGCTAGGGTTTAGCTGATAGTTTTTTTGTGTTTTTTTTGTTTTTTTTATAATTCGCTGAATTTTTTAATTACACAGCATGTATTTTATAATTTCGCAGGTGGATTTTTATAATTTCACAGCTTGAATATTACTATTAATTTTTTTATTTTTTAATAATTTCGCAAATTAATTTTTTAAATTCGCAAGTTGATTTTTTAGATACACTGATGATTTTGGCAATATTTTCGCTAGAATTTTCGCTCAAAAATGTGAACTTTCGTTCAAGATAATGCTAAATTCGCAGCTTGATGTTTTGAAGATTGAAGATCCTCAAGAACATACACACTAGTGTGTGTGAGAGAAAATCTCCGTCGGCACCCCACCATCGCCGGCATCCCGAGTCCATCAAGCTGTAAATTTTCAAATTCCTTGTAAAACTTTGTAGATCTGATGATTTTTTAATGAAGATTTGAAACCTTTTAATTTTCAGATCTAATTTCTCTCTCTAAACCCCCCCACTTTCTCTCTCTAAATTTATGATGAACACCTTCAAAAATCAGCAACAAATTCTTCTAATCTTTAATGCATTGATCCAATAAGGCTCTGATATGAAATTGTTGGCCTAGGTTACACACTTGAATTAAATAGCATGAAGAATTATGGATCAAACAATGATAAACACAATAAAACCCCTTTAATCTAATATGACTGCATATGATTTGTACAAAGTGGAAACCCCAATTAATTGGTGCAACCATTAACCAACATTAATGACAATTAACCTATTTATAATGTAAACTAATATTCATTAATTGCACTTAACTCTCTAGACTTAGGCTAATTTATGAAAATTACATATAAATCATAAAAATGACTAAAACAAGATAAAATATATATTGTTCACACAAAATATATTTATTACAATAAAACTCGTAGTCATTTAAATCTTCAATGTTTCATATTGGTTCCTCGTCTCGAACGTGTCGGGTTTGACTATTGTTGACTTTGACCGTGACATTGATTTTTGTTGACTTTCACTATGTTGATAATATAGACTATCTTTTACAGCTCCAACTGATTAATGGAAAAAACTTGCGTTAATGATTTTTAACAAATTGCGAAATCACTTAACTATACTAATAATAATACTAATAAAAAAATAATAATAATACTACTAATAATAAAAATAATATTAATATTAATAATAAAAATACTAATAACAATAATAAAAATGATTAGGGAGTTGTGCATCGATGACAACTACCATCCATAAGATATTGCACAATCCCTATATACATCACACTCCACCAAAACCCCTTCATTTTCTACCACCTCTCCCACTTCCACACACACACACACCACCACCACCTCTGGGCCGCCCCACCACCGTCGGCACCCCACCATCGCCGGCATCCCGCCACCGTCTGCATCACCCCACCGAGTCCATCACCGCCGCCCGTACCGTCGCCGTCGTCGCTCCCACCGCAACCGCCGGTCACCACCATACTCGCCACTCCCATCACCACCAACCACCGTCGCCACCATCTACACCATCCACCACCGTCGCCACCTAGAACACCCTCAACACCCGTAACCAACAACCCCCTTTCTCTGTTGGCCACCACAAACACCATCTCAAACAACATTCAAAATCACAACACCACCACCACTAGTGACCTTTATCTACATTCTATCTAAAGATTCTACTTGAAACTTCGAATAGAACCCGAAGTTGTAATCGAAAGTTGAAGATTATGTGTTATCATTATATGTATTGTTCAATCTATTGTACTTAAGGTATTCTTGATTAAATTGTTTACATTTCTTTATGCATGGGTGATCAAGATGAAGATCTTGATGAACCCTAGTTTCATTGTAACACCCCGAATTTCTATTTAAACGAAAGGAAAAGAAAAGTAAATAGAAAGAATAGATCATGAGCACAAGTGGAGGGGGGAAAAAGTGTACAAAGTACAAAACATTATTATTTTAAGGTTTAAAGGGGCATGGTTGCCCATATCAAAAGCAAAAAGCTGCTTTTGCTCTCGGAGGAAGAAAGAAGAGAGAGAGATCCCCGGTTCTAGAGAGAGAAAGAGGAAGAAGCAGCTGCAAAGGTAAGTCTTCTCTTCTATGAGCTTGGTTTCAGCTGGGTTTCGAGTTCTTGACCAAAGTTCTTGGTGTTTAGTGTTTGTTTTCGGGATTCAAGAGCTGAATCGAAGGTGGGTCTTGAACTGGAAGAGTGTTTCTCAAAGGCTGCTCAAGGTGAGTTTCTAGAACCCCTCTTTTACTGATTTTCAACTTGTTTGGGGCTATTATGCATACTAAATAAACATTTTGAAAGAAATTGTGGGTCTACAGCCTTATGTTCAGATATGATGTATGTATGTATGTTTTAGTGTTGATTATGGGGTAATGATGATGTTTAGCATGCTTAGATGGCCTTAGTATGTTAGATCTGCACTTGGGTATCATTAGAATGATGACCGGGTGATGTTAGTAGCATAGAAAATATTTCAGAATGTTTTGATGAACATGAACAGTGGTCCATGCGCCTAAACAATGGCCTATGCGCCCAATATATTGGCCAGACGCCTAAGTGTTGGCCATGCGCCCAAGAGTGGGTCATATGCCTAAATAGTGGCCCATGCGCCCAGCATGTTGGCCCATGCGTCTAAGTGTTGGCCATGCGCCCAGAGGGGGTCCATGCGCCTAAACAGTGGCCCATGCGCCTAAGTTATTGGCCATGCGCCCAAGTGTTAGCCATGCGCCTAAATAGTCCTCATGTGCCAGGGGTTGAAACGGCTAAGTGTTGGTGATGCGCCTGAACCGGCGCCATGCACCTGCATAGTGGCAAAGCGCCTGAACAGGGTAGAAGTGCGCAAATAGTGCCCATGCACCCAGACTGTTTTACACTTAGAATTTTTATGCTCATGCGCCTATAAGGTCCCATGCGCCCAATTTGGACTTGAGGTTTTTTAAGTGGTTTTAAGGGGTAAAATGGGGAGATAGGCGTGGTTATGATGTGATGGCTTATGTTTGATGTATGTTATGTATGTATGTTGTTGCCTGTATGACGATGGTGTATGTTTATGATTATTTATGTTCCTTATTATGTATGTATGTCTTCCCTTGGTTTTGCGTTATGCGTTAAAGAATGTAATGAAGTATTATGTAACGTAAAGTGGAAGATAGTGAAAAGAGGAATGTTAATGAATGAATGCGTGCATAAATGAATGAACGAATGAAAGGCTTGCAAGCATATGTATGAGGTGAGCGACTCTGTGTCGCAACAGACTCGAAAGAGGTCCTTTTCGTGTACTCCGGTACTGTGTGAGTCTTCGGACATGAGTCAGGGGTTTGGTTACAGGCCCCGGCACAGTATCAGTCTTCGGACATGAGTTGGGGGTATTGCATGAGACAGCATGCACACGCGTATCCCGGTACTGTGTCAGCCTTCGGACATGAGTAAGGGGTTTGGTTCAGGCCCCGGCACAGTATCAGTCTTCGGACATGAGTCAGGGGTATTGCATATGACGAAAGTGACGGATGATGAGGTCCGTGTCACGTATCCCGGTACTGTGTCAGTCTTCGGATATGAGTCGAGGGTTTGTTTATCAGGCCCCAGCACAGTATCAGTCTTCGAACATGAGTCGGGGGTATTGCATGAGACGAGATAATGAGGTTGTGACATCGGTAAATTTCCGTTACCAAACTCCGTTAGTTCCGTTAAGTCTTGTAAACACGTGTCGTGAGCACACACTAGTTGTCGTTGAACGTTGGTGACCTAATAATAATGAATAATGTTAATTGATGTTAATCTAAGTGATTATGTGAGTATTGGGTTATGTTTATGTGTTTACACATTTATAAACGGTTAATTAAAGAATTTATCGCGTAACGCGGAAACGTGTCTATTTATTCGTATGTCTTGTGTTTTTATAAAGATAAGATATATAATGATTTTCATAAGTTTATATCTTTATATTATGAAGTTAAAAACACTTTACAAAGAGTTTAAAGCTTAGTTTTTATAAAATACCAAAACACAAGGGTTTAAAGGGTAAATATGTAAATTAAAATTTAATAAAACAAACCCAAACCCTAATTCCCCACCCATCGGCCGCGATCCCCATCCCACACCTCTCCCTTTGCGAAATCAGCCAAGAACAAGCAAGGAAACATCAATTTGATTCGATTACAAGTTATACAACGCTTAGGAATCATCAATTTCAAGCAATTACAAGTTTAAAGGTTAGTTTTTGCGAGTTTTTGTGAAGTGTTCATTATGGCCGAACCTATTTGCGGAATTGACCTCATTAGGTCGAATTGGTTGTTGTTTGATGATGTTTATATGTTAGTTAGGTTGAATACATGTTAGTTAACGTCGATCATGGGTGAATTACATGTTTTTAGTGGATTGATCATGAAATTGGTTTTGAGCAAACCCTAATTCGTAAATGTATGATTATGGATGAATGATGGTTGTTTGATGAATGTTTGATGATAATTGGGTTGTATGAATGTTAGAATACGTTGATTATGCAAGAAAGTTGGGATTTGGATGCATTGTTCATAGGTTAATAAGAATAGTAACTTTATTTGCATGAAATGTTGAATTATGGATGCTATGATGTTATGGGTGTGTTCATGATGATAATTAGATGCTAGATTGTATTATGAATGCTAGAAATCTTTAATTTGATGATGTTGATCATAGCTTGCCAAAAGTAGAAACTTTTGTTATGAAGATTGTTGGGAGGTGTTTAGTGTTGTTGATCATGCTTAGATGTTAGTATGAGTTGAATTGGTATATTATTGATGAATTCATGTATGCTTGGATGTTTGATAGATTTTGGGATGTTCTTTCCCAAAAGGGAAACTTTATTTGTGTAAATGTTGAAGTATGATGTTGTGATCATGTTTGAGACGATAGGAACTTGCTAATATGTTCAAGGATGGATCTAGTGTAATAGAACGTGTTAAATTAGTTGTGTGGCATGTTTGGATGATCATGGGTGATAATTGGAATTGGTAATCATGTATGGTTTGGGTATTGTGTAGTAGTAGGACATCATGCTTGGGTCTGGTAATTGATTGTTGTGATGTTGTGAATGCAATGTATATGCTTAAAGAATTTGGTTGTGATCATTATACACGCGTGCGGATCTGAGGCCCCCACTTAGTGGGATTGGCAGGGTTTAGGATGTGAAGTCGTGAGTGGCTTCACATGGCATGTGATGAATGGTTGAACCTTGTATGACATGTTAGTTGTTTTGTAGCTAATGGTTATGTTAATGTGCTAGATTCGCATGACTTGTATAGTAGTTGATTGTATGATGATCTAGGTGATACACCGGGTTGATATAGCATATGTATGATACTGTTTGAATGCTTATCATGTATGTTGTATGTGTTCATTGGCTTTATTTGAATTATAACTCATAATGTCACCAACGGGTCAAACGGGTCAACTAGGTCAAACGTGTCTATTGTCTGGAAGCTTGAGTCTTTGATTTTGGTATGATTAGGGTTTCACATGTCTTTTATTTACACGTACTTATGTACTCACATGATCTAGGTAACCTGTGAAGGTTGGCTATCCTCTCGTTTCTCAAAATAAACCCTAAGTACCTTTGCATACATCAGGTGAGTTCATGCCCCACTCTTTACTTAATCTCTTTTGGGGGAGATAGCATACTGGTATTTATACGAACGCTTTTATTATTTAAGTTGTGTAAAATATTAATATAGTGCTGTTTACCATGAGAAAAGTCCTCACACTTTTGAATTGTTAATATTTAATAGCGGGGAAACTTGGGTAGTACTACTGGGTCTGACGAGCCCCACCTGTGTGACTCGAGGTCAACCGGGTGCAATTTGTCCTATTGATCATTGTCACGACATGGTAAGTCGTGACAGGAGGCAACAACTATCACAGTCAGCTTCAATTGCAAAATCACTATGTATTAATATTTGTTGATAATAGACTAGCTATCTATTACCATACACTGCTTATATTTATCGCAACTGTTTACATGTTATTGAACTCAACTCTTGAACTCACCAACCTATGTGTTGACATTTTAGTATGCTTTTCTCAGGTCCTTAACTTGCTTGCCATAGGAGCACTGCACGGTTCACTTCATTTAAGACATTATGCTTCAAGACAATGTGACATTTTAACAATTTGGTTTACTTTTGGTTTGGCACTTGTTTTGCCATAAGTTATACTTTATAGACTTGGGTTGTTTTCAAAAACGCTTCCGCATTATTTAACGTTGGTATTTTGGTTGATTTTGTTATGTTATGGCATATAGAGTCGTTCTGAGTAACTATTGACTGTGATCCTGGTTTGTTCACACGCCTCGCGGTAAAACTCCGCAAGTGGATTTTGAGGGTGTGACAGATTGGTATCAGAGCCATTGGTTATAGGAAACTAGGTTGCATACACACTAGACTATAACCGCACAGTTAGTTAGTTACCTGTTTCTTGTTCCATCGACTGTACACTCATTGGCATACATCACATTATCTGCAGCATGGCATCGTCTTCAAGAGCTCCGGGTAAACGACCCGAATCACCTACACGATCTGAATCCCCACCTCCCGCACCTGTACCTGATGATGGATTCGATTGGCCCAGACTGGCTTATCCCCGAGAGGAGATTGACTGGGATCAACCATTCGCGTTGATGAAGCGTGACCCTCCGCGTGACTGGCGTTCTTATCCTAGGTTTGTTGACCATATCATGTTTAGGGAACGCGTACCTGTCCTAAAGCCAAGGACTAGGAACAATGCCAATCAACCCATGCCTTCACTCCCACGAACGACGCAGTCTAACGAGCAACTGATTGCTGCACTGATGGCTGCATTGGATACTGAACAGCATCGCGTAAGACGACTCACGAGTGATGTCTGTACACTACAGCAAGAGGTGTACAACCTGAGACATCAATTGGACGAACTCAAGGAAGAACACGGGAAGACGCTGAACGGTTGTCACCATATGCAAGATGGTGTTATGGCACTCCAAGGACGCGTGACTGCTCGTGAACAGCGGGACGCCATAGCCGATAATAGGATTGCCATATTAGAAGCTCAACTAGCAGCACTCCAGATTGCTATAGCTCCTGCTCCTGCCGCAGACTCTGAGGATGAGGAGGATCCCGAGGAGGGACCCGAGGAAGAGGAACCGGAGGAGATGGAGGATGATAGTGATGGGTCTGACATTGTCGATTGATTTCTTTATATGACTTAGACTACGTAGTGTTTTCTTTTTGAAACCTATGTGGGAAGGGTTGTTTCCCCACACGAACGACAAAACTTCAATTTTGACATTGCTAAATACGTTGTGACTTATTACAATTTATTTACTTTGGTTATTATTTTTGTTAAGAATGTTGTGGTTGTGATGATATGTTATTTCTTTCATTTACTGTTTACTACGCTTCAATGAGTTAAATGTGTATGATGTTACTCATTATTGAATTGTGAATATAAAGTGAAAAGAATGGACGCTCGTGGACGTGGACGTGGACGTGGTCGTGGACGTGGACGTGGACGTGGCACCGGAGAACAGGGTGGTGGTGCTATTAACATGACTCCTGCGGAATTGGCTGCTCTAATTAATGAGCATGTTCAGGCGGCAGTGGCTGCTGCCCATGCGGGTCAGCCAGCAGGTAAACAGTGATAGAAAAAAAAAACAAATCTGATATCCTTTATAACTATAGGGGATGTTTGATTAACGTGTGTTGTGTTAAAACAGGACCACCAGTGTGTACATACAAGTCCTTCATGGACTGCAAACCACACACCTACAGCGGTACAGAGGGTGCTGTAGGGCTTGTACGCTGGTTTGAGAAGACTGAGTCCGTTTTCTCCAAATGTAACTGTCCACCGGCGGATCAAGTAAAGTATGCCACCGGGACATTGGAGGGTGCTGCCCTGTCATGGTGGAACGCGCAAGTCCAGATGCTTGGACAAGCGATGGCAAATGGACTCCCCTGGAATGAGTTCAAGGATATGATGATCGAGGAGTACTGTCCTCGAAATGAGGTGCAAAAGTTGGAGATGGAATTCTGGCAGCTCAAGATGAAGGGTTCGGAAATTGAGGCTTATACAACCCGTACTCATGAGCTGGCCACATTGTGTCCAGGAATGGTTAATGAGACACACAAGAGAATCGAGCACTACATACGAGGATTGGTGCCTGAAATCCAAAGTATGGTTAACGGCTTCTAACCCAACTACGATCCAGCAGGCCATCCAGATTGCTCATAAACTTACTGACCAGGCGGTAGAGCAAGGGCGTCTACCCAAACGGGGCGCTGTGGTGAGCGTGCCCGACAACAAAAGGAAGTGGGATGCTCCAGCAACAGCAACAACAATCATCATCATCATCGTCTGGCGGTCAACAACAATCCCAACAGCAACAACAACCAGCTCAACAGCAACAGCGGCGGTTCGATAATAACCGCAATTTCAACCAAACTGCCCCAAATAACCAAGGACCCAGCGGTTACGGCGGCAGACATCCTAAATGCCCACGGTGTAACTACCACCATGTGGGACGGTGTGATAACTTCAAGTGTCAACGTTGTGGAAAGATTGGACACGCCGCGAAGGATTGCCGTGGTGAACTAATGAGAGGCCACAACAATCTCAAGAAACCCCTAAGGGTTGTTTTGAGTGTGGGAAAGAAGGGCATTACAAACGAAACTGCCCACAACTGAGAAGGAACGGAAATGGCAACAACAACAACAACACCAACAATCATGGGAACAACAACAACAATGGCAATAATAACAACAATGGTGGAAACGGCACTGGAAATGGCGGCAATAGAGATGGAGCCAAAGGAGAGCCTTCGTCATTGGCTCAGGTGAGGCTCTAAATGATCCCACAACTGTTACTGGTAGATTCCCTGTTAATGGTTGTTTTGCTACGGTACTATTTGATACTGGAGCCGATAGGAGTTTTGTGTCCTTAAAATTCTGTAGTCTTTTAAGTGATATACCTTCTGCTTTAGAATCTAAGTACACTGTGGAATTAGCCGACGGTAAACAAATCCATGTAACGCATATCCTTAAAGACTGTAGGATAGAACTTGCTGGTCATACTTTCGCTATAGATCTCATGCCTGTTACGCTGGGAAGTTTTGATGTTGTGATAGGCATGGATTGGCTCTCTAGCAAGCAAGCGGAAGTCATATGTCACGAGAAGATTATACGGATCCCGGTTGGTGATCAAATTCTTACTGTCAAAGGTGATAGGAGTGGTGCTGTGATAGGCATCATCTCGTATATGAAAGCTCAAAAGTTGTTACGAAAGGGCCGCGTGGCTATCCTAGCACTTGTAACCGATAAGCAAAAGGAAGAAAAGAGAATGGAGGATATTCCCGTAGTACGCAACTTTCGGAGGTGTTCCCAGAAGATCTTCCTGGATTACCACCGCACCGCCAAGTGGAATTCCAGATTGAGTTGATTCCTGGCGCAGCTCCGATTGCTAGAGCACCTTATCGATTAGCACCAAACGAACTACAGGAGTTGTCGTCACAACTTCAGGAGCTTTTGGATAAGGGTTTTATTCGACCTAGTACATCACCTTGGGGAGCTCCTGTACTCTTTGTTAAGAAGAAGGATGGTACCTTTCGGATGTGCATCGATTATCGAGAGTTAAACAAAGTAACAGTCAAGAACCGATACCCTTTACCTCGTATCGACGACTTGTTCGATCAGCTTCAAGGATCAAGCTATTACTCGAAGATTGACTTGAGATCTGGTTATCATCAGCTCAGAGTTCGAGAGGAAGATATTCCCAAGACTGCATTTCGTACTCGTTATGGTCATTATGAGTTCTTGGTCATGCCTTTTGGGTTGACTAATGCACCTGCTGTGTTCATGGACCTCATGAACCGCGTGTGCAAACCTTATCTTGATCAGTTTGTCATTGTGTTCATCGATGATATACTGATATACTCTAGGACCAAGGAGGAGCATGAAGAGCACTTACGAATGATCTTGGAACTGTTGAAAAATGAGCAGCTGTATGCTAAATTCTCAAAGTGTGACTTTTGGATAAGAGAAGTACAATTCCTAGGTCATATTGTTAATGAGAAAGGAATACACGTTGATCCTGCCAAAATTGAGGCGATAAAGAATTGGACTACACCAAAACACCAAGTGAGATAAGACAATTTCTAGGATTAGCAGGATATTACCGCCGATTCATAGAAGGATTTTCTAAGATCGCACAACCTCTCACAGCCTTGACTCACAAAGGAACGACATACAAATGGGCTGAGAGTCAAGAATCAGCTTTCCAATTATTGAAACAAAAACTCTGTACTGCCCCGATATTAGCATTACCCGAGGGAACAGATGACTTTGTGGTGTATTGCGATGCATCCATTCAAGGATTGGGTTGTGTCTTGATGCAACGAGACAAGGTGATAGCTTACGCCTCGAGACAACTAAAGGTTCACGAGAAGAACTATACTACCCATGACTTAGAATTGGGCGCAGTAGTTTTTGCCTTAAAGATCTGGAGACATTATTTGTACGGTACCAAGTGCACAATCTACACCGATCACAAGAGTCTTCAACATATCTTTGAGCAAAAAGAGTTGAATATGAGGCAGCGACGTTGGGTGGAACTACTAAATGATTATGATTGCGCAATTAAGTATCATCCGGGGAAGGCGAACGTAGTTGCCGATGCTTTAAGCAGGAAGGAAACAGCTAAACCCCGACGGGTGCGAGCTTTACAGCTTACTATCAGTACCCAACTGCCCGAACAAGTTAAGGAGGCACAAATAGAGGCTTTAAAAGTGGAAAACATTGGTGCCGAATTTTTAAGGGGAATGGATAAGCAGCTAGTGATGAAAGAGGATGGAATTCGGTATTTCATGGATAGACTTTGGGTGCCTGTTCATGGAAATCTGAGAGATTTAGTTATGAGCGAGGCACACAAATCTAAGTATTCTATACATCCTGGATCCGACAAGATGTACCATGACCTAAAGGCTCACTATTGGTGGCCTAACATGAAAGCGGATGTAGCTACATACGTGAGCAAGTGTTTGACCTGCTCGAAGGTGAAAGTGGAATATCAAAAACCATCCGGACTATTACAACAACCCGAGATTCCAATGTGGAAATGGGAACAAATCTCCATGGACTTTATTACTAAACTACCCCGGACTAGTACTGGTTGTGACACGATATGGGTTATTGTGGATCGATTGACAAAGTCTGCTCATTTCCTTGCAATAAAGGAAACCGACAAGATGGAGAAGTTAACTCGCCTGTACCTCAAGGAGATCGTTTCGAGACACGGGGTACCGATCTCAATTATCTCTGACCGTGACGCTCGTTTCACGTCACATTTCTGGCAATCATTGCAGAAATCCTTGGGTACACGTTTGGATATGAGTACTGCATATCATCCACAGACGGATGGTCAGAGTGAGCGTACTATACAGACGTTGGAGGATATGCTACGTGCTTGTGTGATTGACTTTGGGAATAACTGGGAAATTCACCTGCCATTGGTGGAGTTTCTTATAACAACAGTTATCACACTAGTATACAAGCAGCACCTTTCGAGGCGTTGTACGGGAGAAAATGTCGATCACCGGTTTGCTGGGCGGAAATTGGTGATAGTCAAATAACAGGTCCCGAGTTAATTCATGAGACGACTGAGAAAATTATACAGATACGGAACCGTATGGCTGCAGCGCGAGACAGGCAAAAGAGTTATGCTGACAAGAGACGGAAACCTTTAGAGTTTCAGGTTGGTGACAAAGTTTTGTTGAAAGTCTCACCATGGAAAGGCGTAGTTCGGTTTGGTAAACGAGGGAAACTAAATCCGAGGTACGTTGGACCATTTGAGATTGTGGAAAGAGTAGGTCCAGTAGCCTATCGATTATCCCTACCTGATTCGCTAAGTGGAATTCATGATGTATTTCACGTGTCAAACTTGAAGAAGTGCATAACTGATGAAACGACGGTCGTACCACTAGAAGAAATTCAAGTGGATGAACAATTGCGTTTTATTGAGGAACCAGTGGAGGTGATGGACCGTGAGGTGAAAACACTTAAGCAAAGCAAGATACCCATTGTAAAATCCGTTGGAATTCGCGACGTGGACCGGAATTCACATGGGAACGGGAAGATCAAATGAAGCTTAAGTACCCTCAACTATTCGAAGGAACGATGCCAGCAGACGAAGGTATTGATTTAAATTTCGGGACGAAATTTCTTTCAACATGGGGATGATGTGACAACTCATCCAAAACTCACACGATTTCGATTTCTGTGTGCCAATGCAGTAGACCAGTGATGGAAACCAGTGATGGAACACTCTCACCATGTAACGCAATTTTCGGGACGAAAATTCTTTCAACATGGGGATAATGTGACATCCGGTAAATTCCGTTACCAAACTCCGTTAGTTCCGTTAAGTCTTGTAAACACGTGTCGTGAGCACACACTAGTTGTCGTTGAACGTTGGTGACCTAATAATAATGAATAATGTTAATTTGATGTAATCTAAGTGATTATGTGAGTATTGGGTTATGTTTATGTGTTTACACATTTATAAACGGTTAATTAAAGAATTTATCGCGTAACGCGGAAACGTGTCTATTTATTCGTATGTCTTGTGTTTTTATAAAGATAAGATATATAATGATTTTCATAAGTTTATATCTTTATATTATGAAGTTAAAAACACTTTACAAAGAGTTTAAAGCTTAGTTTTTATAAAATACCAAAACACAAGGGTTTAA
The DNA here is from genome assembly GCA_025506515.1 of Flaveria trinervia. Taxonomy (NCBI): domain Eukaryota; kingdom Viridiplantae; phylum Streptophyta; class Magnoliopsida; order Asterales; family Asteraceae; genus Flaveria; species Flaveria trinervia. The sequence goes on along the minus strand of CM046443.1, from coordinate 82,337,897 downwards.
AGGGTAAATATGTAAATTAAAATTTAATAAAACAAACCCAAACCCTAATTCCCCACCCATCGGCCGCGATCTCCCATCCCACACCTCTCCTTTGCGAAATCAGCCAAGAACAAGCAAGGAAACATCAATTGATTCGATTACAAGTTATACAACGCTTAGGAATCATCAATTTCAAGCAATTACAAGTTTAAAGGTTAGTTTTTGCGAGTTTTTGTGAAGTGTTCATTATGGCCGAACCTAATTGCGGAATTGACCCCATTAGGTCGAATTGGTTGTTGTTTGATGATGTTTATATGTTAGTTAGGTTGAATACATGTTAGTTAACGTCGATCATGGGTGAATTACATGTTTTTAGTGGATTGATCATGAAATTGGTTTTGAGCAAACCCTAATTCGTAATTGTATGATTATGGATGAATGATGGTTGTTTGATGAATGTTGATGATAATTGGGTTGTATGAATGTTAGAATACGTTGATTATGCAAGAAAGTTGGGATTTGGATGCATTGTTCATAGGTTACTAAGAATAGTAACTTTATTTGCATGAAATGTTGAATTATGGATGCTATGATGTTATGGGTGTGTTCATGATGATAATTAGATGCTAGATTGGTTATGAATGCTAGAAATCTTAATTTGATGATGTTGATCATAGCTTGCCAAAAGTAGAAACTTTTGTTTATGAAGATTGTTGGATTGAGGTGTTTAGTGTTGTTGATCATGCTTAGATGTTAGTATGAGTTGAATTGGTATATTATTGATGAATTCATGTATGCTTTGGATGTTTGATAGATTTTGGGATGTTCTTTCCCAAAAGGGAAACTTTATTTGTGTAAATGTTGAAGTATGATGTTGTGATCATGTTTGAGACGATAGGAACTTGCTAATATGTTCAAGGATGGATCCTAGTGTAATAGAACGTGTTAAATTAGTTGTATGGCATGTTTGGATGATCATGGGTGATAATTGGAATTGGTAATCATGTATGGTTGGGTATTGTGTAGTAGTAGGACATCATGCTTGGGTCTGGTAATTGATTGTTGTGATGTTGTGAATGCAATGTATATGCTTAAAGAATTTGTTGTGATCATTATACACGCGTGCGGATCTGAGGCCCCTACTTAGTGGATTGGCAGGGTTTAGGATGTGAAGTCGTGAGTGGCTTCACATGGCATGTGATGAATGGTTGAACCTTGTATGACATGTTAGTTGTTTTGTAGCTAATGGTTATGTTAATGTGCTAGATTCGCATGACTTGTATAGTAGTTGATTGTATGATGATCTAGGTGATACACCGGGTTGATATAGCATATGTATGATACTGTTTGAATGCTTATCATGTATGTTGTATGTGTTCATTGGCTTTATTTGAATTATAACTCATAATGTCACCAACGGGTCAAACGGGTCAACTAGGTCAAACGTGTCTATTTGTCTGGAAGCTTGAGTCTTTGATTTTGGTATGATTAGGGTTTCACATGTCTTTTATTTACACGTACTTATGTACTCACATGATCTAGGTAACCTGTGAAGGTTGGCTATCCTCTCGTTTCTCAAAATAAACCCTAAGTACCTTTGCATACATCAGGTGAGTTCATGCCCCACTCTTTACTTAATCTCTTTTGGGGGAGATAGCATACTGGTATTTATACGAACGCTTTTATTATTTAAGTTGTGTAAAATATTAATATAGTGCTGTTTACCATGAGAAAAGTCCTCACACTTTTGAATTGTTAATATTTAATAGCGGGGAAACTTGGGTAGTACTACTGGGTCTGACGAGCCCCACCTGTGTGACTCGAGGTCAACCGGGTGCAATTTGTCCTATTGATCATTGTCACGACATGGTAAGTCGTGACAGGAGGCAACAACTATCACAGTCAGCTTCAATTGCAAAATCACTATGTATTAATATTTGTTGATAATAGACTAGCTATCTATTACCATACACTGCTTATATTTATCGCAACTGTTTACATGTTTATTGAACTCAACTCTTGAACTCACCAACCTATGTGTTGACATTTTAGTATGCTTTTCTCAGGTCCTTAACTTGCTTGCCATAGGAGCACTGCACGGTTCACTTCATTAAGACAGTATGCTTCAAGACAATGTGACATTTTAACAATTTTGGTTTACTTTTGGTTTGGCACTTGTTTTGCCATAAGTTATACTTTATAGACTTGGGTTGTTTTCAAAAACGCTTCCGCATATTTTAACGTTGGTATTTTGGTTGATTTTGTTATGTTATGGCATATAGAGTCGTTCTGAGTAACTATTGACTGTGATCCTGGTTTGTTCACACGCCTCGCGGTAAAACTCCGCAAGTGGATTTTGAGGGTGTGACAGAGGTGAGCGACTGTGTTGCAACAGACTCGAATAGAGTTAATCCCTGTGATTGACTCCTAGGGATCTTGTCGCGTATCCCGGGCTGTGTCAGTCTTTGGACATGAGTAGGGGGGTTTGTGAGCAGGCCCCGGTACAACATCAGCTTTCGAGTATGAGTCGGGGATTTTGAGAGACAGATTCGAGTATAAAGGTAATGAGCAAGTGGTGAATGAACGTAAATGAATTATCGTATAATGTACTAAACAGGATCCTTGTCATTCGACTCAGTAATGTGGCTGAGTGCCACGAAAAGGGTAAAGTCTGACCGGATCTAGAAAGAGAAGTGAACGATATAATGAATACGTTGAATGAACGAAGTTAATGAATGTAATGACAAAGATAATAATGATATTATCTGTATGTACGTATATGCATGATCACGAACGGTTGTAAAGTATAGATTGATGAAGTAAAATAAGAATGATTTTAACGAAGTAAAGTATTTTATTATAAAAACTAGAACTCACTGAGTGTCGCTGACTTTTGTATGCATGATAGTTGGCAGGTATGTTGATGCTGAGTAGTTGCAGGCATGGATGCGTAAGCAACTGGGAGCATTTTGAGGCTGGCATCCGTATTTTGACATGTCTTTGTATTTTGAGATGAAAATAAATGTGTAAATGAATAAAAAGACATGTTTTTAGTTATTAATGAAAGTTTTAAATTCCACTGCAAAATAAATGTACATTTTATAATGTTTTATGTGCAATGAATGACCAACTGTGAGGTACCCGGGAATGGGGCCTTACAATCACCCACTTTAAGTTAACAAAAGTTATTGTTTTGATGATTTTGGATCTAAAAATGTGAAAATTTGTAAGAATAGGTTGATACATTTTAATGGTATGATTGGAATTGTATGATGACATGTATGTGTAGGTATAGATATGTACATGTTGGGTATGTATTTATGATCATATAAGATTGAGAAATTGATGGATTATAACTCAATAAGAGATGTCAAGGTAAGAATGTAGAATAAATGAAGGTGATGAACAAAATGTTAATAGGAAGATAATCAAGATAATATTGTTTGTCATATAAAGAAATGATCAAGATTAATTATTGTTATAAAAATTAGATGCTTGAACACATTATAGGGTTACATTTAGATGAATAGTTTGATTGACATTAACTTGAGAACTAGGAGCCGTAATTTAGATTATACTTAAGATTGACGGGACGATTGCGACAAAGGACTTGACTAAATGATATGTACATGTTGGGTATGTATTTATGTTCATATAAGATTGAGAAATTGATGGATTATAACTCAATAAGAGATGTCAAGGTAAGAATGTAGAATGAATGAAGGTGATGAACAAAATGTTAATAGAAGATAATCAAGATAATATTGTTTGTCATATAAAGAAATGATCAAGATTAATTATTGTTATAAAAATTAGATGCTTGAACACAATATAGGGTTACATTTAGATGAATAGTTTGATTGACATTAACTTGAGAACTAGGAGCCGTAATTTAGATTATACTTAAGATTAACAGCACGATTGCGACAAAGGACTTGACTAAACGACTATGACATCAAGACTTAAAAAATCATAAACTATACAAAGCAAAAATAAAATATATACATATTTTTAAGGAAATAACAATGAATAAAGAACATATATATATATATATATATATATATATATATATATATATATATATATATGTACATTGAATAAACAATCGTAAGCTAAATGGATTTTTAAATCAATATATTCGCAAAAGTAATATATGTTTTTAAATAATCTCAATAACTTTAAAAGATTAATTTATAAAAGAAAGATAAGAGATTTTGCATAAAATACATAACTTTTACAAAACCATTAGTTAAACTTTGAATAAAACTAATATATATATATATATATATATATATATATATTTTTATATACAAGCTTGAAAAATCATAATTTTATAAAATAAGACACTTAGATAAGAAAACCACTAGTTCATGTAAGTTATTGTTGGACCAAAAACCAATGAGCCTGATCAGAAAACCTCCAAGTCCCACAGACATTACAACTGCTGAAGAAGATCACAACAGCTGAAGCCATCAGCTGATTACAAGGTTGAAGACAAAGTCTGAAGACAAGATCTGAAGATTTCTACTGAAGACAAAGTCTTAAAGTAAAGTACTGAAGACAAAGTCTGAAAGTGAAGTACTGAAGACAAAGTCTGAAGCTATCAGCTGAAGACAACGTCTGAAATAAAAGTCTGAAGAACAAAGACTGAAGACAAAGACTGAAGACCAGAGTGATCAGTAGTTGTCACAACAGCTGAAGTTATTAACTTCAGTAGTTGTGATGGTTTTCCTTTTAGGTACTTGTAATTTACCTTTCAGTAGTTTATAGTTTCAGTAGTTTTAGTTCAGTAGTTTTATGTTCTTGTACTTAGCATTCTCTGAGATGTGATCAGTTGTTGAGAACATTCTCAGTAGTTTGCATAGTTTCAGTTGTTTGTATAATTCTGTTAGATGTCACTATCAAGTGACATCAGCAGACGTCATATTCCTTATATAAAGAATGTTGACCTAATTGTAAAGTGTGACTTTCAGCCACCACGAAAGCATTTGAATGAAATATTCTTTTGCAGAATTCTCTCTCTCTCTATAACCGTGCACTATTCCATTGAATATCAATTGAGTTCTTGCTAATTGTCTAATTCATTGTTCGAATTCCGCTGCAATCTACTCTAATTAATCAAACTTAAATCACTGATCCTAACAAATGGTATCAGAGCAGGTTAATCATTGATTGATCTAACAATTGATCATTGAAACTGCAATTTCGATATCTATGTTTGATCGAATTAGCATATTTGCAAGAATTGGTTATAGAGATTGAATTTCTGCTGCTTTCGGTTATTTGCTTTGAGATTTCTCTTGGTTCGTATTAAGTTTGTTGTGTTTTGCGCTAAATCGGTTAAAACTTAATTGAATTTGATTGAATCTTAGAATGACTACTCTTTCTAATGACCCTCACAATACTGGCTCCTCAACCAAGCCTTTGATGCTGGTTAGTACTGAGTATAACATATGGCAACAAAGAATGCTCCATCACCTGTCTGTTAACAGTTCAGGTTGTTGGACATCTGTGGTACATGGTCCACACAAGCCTATGGTGAACAATCCGGAAACCAACCAAATGGTTCCAAAGAAGAAGGAACAATACTCAGATGAGGATCGAAAATTGTTTGAGATTGATGCTAAAGCCCATGGAATTCTGGCCATGGCACTGCCGAATGAAATCTATTCTGGGCTTATGCATCATGAAACTGCTCATGACCAATGGAATGCATTGAAAGAATAATTTGGTGGAACAGATGAGGTCTTAGCAAACAACAGAGAAATCCTTGCCCAACAATATGAGACATTCTCTCATAGGAAGGGTGAGACACTGACTCAACAGTTTGAGCGTTTTTCCTGTTTGATCTCTGAGCTGAAAATGGTCAAACATGAATACACTAATAGCCAGATGAACAACAGATTCCTCAGATCACTACCTGAGAGATGGGACACATATACCATTGTCCTACGCTCCAGTGCAAATCTGGATAGCCTATCTCTCACCCAACTCCATGGGAAACTGCTTACAGTTGAAAGAGAGATAGAGCAGAAAAGGAAACTGACATCATCAGGAAAGCTCACTGATGACTTTGTACCAGGGAACACTGCCTTGGTTGGTCATGAGTCAGAATATGCTGCATCAGAAAGCCATTATGATGAACATATAGATTTCTCTTCAAACAGTTCTGATCATGCATTTGTTAGTGTTGATAGTTAGTCAGGCTGTAATAGTGACAATTTGTGCTTCATTATGGATGATTTGAAAGGTATTGCTGATGATGACTTAGAAGAGATGGATATTCTAAGCCAAATGACCTTGATTAATATCAGATCTCAAAAGTTCTACAAGAGAACTGTAGGAAATTTCCAGGACTCTCTGGCAAAACCAAAGTTGGTTTTGACAAGAGTAAGTTGAGGTGTCACAAAAGCCACAGGCTTGGGCACTTTGCAAGAGAGTGTAGATCAACTGGATCTAACTCCTCTGCACCCTTTGTGACTTTTCCAGCAATAGATCACAAAACAGGCAAGGCCATCCTGCTAGTTCTGGTCATCACTCACAACCTCTATCTCTTGTATATTTTGTCTCTCAGGGTCCAATGCCATATCCATATCCCTGCTATTACATGCCACACAGCCAAATCAAGTTCAAGTTCCTATTGCACAACAACCTCAATCCTTACCTGAGCCTCAACCATCTCAATCACAACCTCATCACAGCTTCTTCACCCCTGGTGCTGTTGACTGGAGTAGTTTACCAAATGATCTTTCTGGTAATGAGCAATTATTTGCTAGTGATGATCAACATGGTGGTGAACATCCTTTTAGGAATCTTGCTCTCATGGCCCTGGAGTCTATTAAGGGTTCATGCTCCAATGCATCTTCATCACAGGTAACCCAGGTATCCTTTGAGGCTAAGGCCAAGCTATGTTCTGAATCTTGCATAGCTACATTTATCTCTATTAGAGAGGCAAATGTAGCTTTAATAAATCAAAATCTTGAGCTTGAGCAAACCCTTTCCAAAAGAAAAGCTGAGTATGAGTCTGTCCTTAAAGATAAAGATGATAAGATTTATAAGCTTAAATGCCAATTAAATGATGAAAAGGCTAAGGTTGAGGTCATTCTTGAGAACCACAAAGATCTCAAAGAAACACTTGCAGCTACCCAAGTTGAGTGTGACCGCTGGTATCATCCTGCAAGGGATTTGAAATGCTTTTCTGCAAGCAAACAGCTTCGAATATGAAGTTTGGAATAGGTTACAATCACATTGCACCACCTATAGATTTTACTCCAAAATCAATAGTAAAACCTGAAGGTGAAAGTAATTTCCAAACCACATCATCATGTGTATCATCCTTAAGAGATCACCCAAAATCAGAAGATGAAATCAGTGTTGATACCTCAGCAAATCAATTACCTGATGGGTTAACTACTGATAAGCACATGAAGCTAAGTACTTCAGATGTTGTCCCTCAAAGTACCTCAAGTACTGAAGGGCAAGTCACAACATCTGAAAAGCATTTCAAATCAACTGAAATAAAAGGATTAACAACTGCTGAGGAATCTATCATACGGTCTTTTAGGATGAATAGAGAACAGCTGAAGAACAAGTCTTCAGTTGTTACAGATCCTTCTGTACTTAACACAAGTACTGAAAGGAGGAAAGTACTGAAGATCACACCTTCAGTAGTTTCCACTTCAGCAGTTGATCAATCCAAGATGAAGAATAAGCCATGTGACATATGTGGTAAATTCAATCATCTTTCTGATGAATGTTGGTACAAAAAGGGTTCCAAACTCAACAGAGATAAGCTCATTAAAATGCAGATGGATCAAATGAAAAATGAGTTTGAGACCAAGTTTGTACCACAGTCATCCCAAATTGATAAACCCAAGGATTCACCCAAATCCAAAAAGAAGGATAGGGTTTATCATAAAACAGCTGATAGTGTTCGTCATGATAAAAATCAGACTACGTCTGTGAATTTCAAGGAGGAAATGGTCGGCCACAAGAACTCATCAAAAACAAGTATTGATGTGTCACAAGAGCTGAAAGCTTTAGCTACAAATCAGAAACAACTTGTTATGATGGTTCAGCATTTGTTGGGGAGAGTTAACCAACTAGATGCACCTGTGATCAAACCACTGAAAAGGTATTCCAAGCCCAAATCCAAGGAATCCATTTCAGCACCATCTCCACCTTCATCAGCTGTTAATCATGAGAAACAAGTTATGGTTAAATCTGTTGATGAAAACAGACCCAAAACCAAAAAGGTTTGGGTCTCAAAACCTAACTAGTTCCTTGTGATGAATGCAGGGTTCTTCAGCATGCCAAAGAAGCATCTGGTATGTAGTCAGTGGAGGATCTATGCATATGACAGGGAGCAGTTCTCTCTTAATGACTACTCTCAAGGAAAGAAGGGATTTGTTTCATTTGGAAATGATGCTAAGGGTTACATCATCGGGAGAGGATAAGTGCTAATGGAGAAATCAGATTTGATGATGTTAACCATGTGGAGAATCTCAAGTATAATCTACTGAGTGTCAGTCAGATGTGTGATAAAGGGCATGTTGCACTTTTCACAAGCCAAAACTGCAGGATTCTGTCTTCCACATTTCTGAGGCTGATTGACAAGGTATTGGATGAACATACTCTCCTGACGGGCCATAGGATTGGAAGAGTATATGCCATGGATTTGTCAAAGAAGATTGATTTGAAGGGTCATCCTTGCCTGTTCTCCAAAGCCTCTCCTCAGGAATCTAAACTGTGGCACAGAAGGCTGGGTCATGTAAATCTCAAAAACATGAATCAGCTGATCCATAATAGTTTAGTGAGAGGTCTACCAATAAAGGAGTTCCACTGTGATGAAACCTGCACTGCTTGTTTGAAAGAAAAAAACACAAAGTCTCATTTCCTCCTATTGAAGAACCTAAGTCCACTGCCTGCTTGCAGTTACTGCACATGGATCTATTTGGTCCTGTGAGAGTGATGAGCATGGCAAAGAAGAAATACTGTCTGGTAATTGTGGATGATTACTCCAGATTTGTATGGAATTTCTTCTTGCATTCAAAGGATGAGGTTGCTCAGATGATTATAAACTTTGTGTTGTATGTTGAGAAGCAGTATTTCTTATCAGTCAAGTGTATAAGGAGTGATAATGGAACAGAATTCAGAAAACCATACACTTGATGATTTTTATCTCTCAAAGGGAATCAAGAGGCAGTTAGCATCCCAAGGACTCTAGAACAAAATGGAGTAATGGAGAGAAAGAACAGGACCCTAATTGAAGCTGCAAGGTCCATGTTGGCTGACTCTGGTTTGCCATTGACCTTTTGGGCTGAAGCTGCCAACACAGCTTGCTATGTGCAGAATAGAGTTTTAGTAAATCAGAGGTTGATAAAGACTCCATAGGAAGTTCTACATCATTTGGCTCCTCTAATTTCATTCTTCAAAGCCTTTGGGTGTCCTTGTTTCATTCTCAACACAAAGGATCAACTCCACAAATTTGATCCTAAGGTGGATGCAGGGTATTTTGTAGGATATTCATCCACATGCAAGGCTTACAGAGTCTTCAACTGCAGAACAAAGATAGTTGAAGAAACCTTGCATGTGAAGTTCAGTGAATCTCCTAAGGATAAAATTCCACAAAACCCTGTGGAGTTGTTTGATCTGGATATCTGCAATATGTTCCTTATCAACCTTCAGCTGTTGCAGATCATGTGAATAAATCATCTTCTGCAGCAAGTCTTCCACCTGGTGGTATTGAAGATGATGATGATATCAGTACTCACCTTTTCAAGTTTAGTGATCAACTGCCTGAGTCCAAAACTTGATGTTCTTGTAGCTTCAGCAGCTCCATCCACAACAAATGCTGATGAGATTTCTGACTCCTCTACATCATTTGAATTGCCATCTCATACTTGGTTTCAAGAGTCTGGATCAACATCTGTTGCTGTTGAACCTGCTACAAACACTTGCACTGATCTTATAGTGTACCAAGAGCTGAAGAATCACCCCATGTCTCAAATCATTGGTGATATCAATGGTGGTGTCTCAACCAGAAGTCAATTGTCCAACTTTTGCTTCTATGCTCTTTTCATCAGTGAGCTAGACCAAAGAACTATCATGTTGCTTTAAGAGACAATGGATGGGTTGAAGCCATGCAGTTTGAGCTACTTCAGTTCAAAAAGCAGCAAGTGTGGGAACTGGTCCTCTACCCCCAGGTAAGTGTGCAATAGGCACTAAGTGGGTGTTTATGAATAAAACTGATGTAAATGGGCTTATATCAAGAACAAGGCTAGACTGGTTGTACAGGGGTTTTCACAAGAAGAAGGTATGATTATGATGAAACCTTTGCCCCTGTAGCCAGACTGGAGGCAATTAGATTATTCTTAGCCTATGCTGCATTCCATAATCTTAAAGTTTTTCAAATGGATGTCAAAAGTGCTTTTTATATGGAAAAATAAAAGAAGAGGTTTATGTGTGTCAAACACCAGGAGATTTGAGGATAATAAACATCCTGATTGGGTGTATAAACTTGATAAGGCTCTTTATGGGTTGAAGCAAGCTCCTAGAGCCTGGTATGAAACACTTTCAAATTTTCTTCTTCAAAATAATTTCACTAGAGGCTCCATAGATAAAACTTTGTTTAGTAAGAAAGTGGATCAGCATAAGCTACTTGTTCAAATTTATGTTGATGATATAATTTTTGCATCCTCTGATCCCCAGTTGTGTGATGATTTTACAAGTTTAATGAAACACAAGTTTGAAATGAGTGCAATGGGAGAATTACAATTCTTTCTAGGCTTGCATATCAAACAAAAGGCTGATGGAACCTTCATTCATTAGTCAAAATATACAAAAAATCTTTTGAATAAGTTTGATTTACAAAACTGTAAGCCATGTTCTACTCCCATGTGCAACACCACACAACTGGATGTAGATCAGAAAGATAAAGTTGTTGATGAAACACTTTATAGATGAGTTCAACTGTCGTAATCTGTCTGTATGCAAACTCATCAGGATGAGTTCCTTCAAGTAACAGACTGAGCTCATTTTGTTTGAAGTTCTCAAGCCTCTTGTAGACTAACCCCTTTTTAATAATTCTGTTCTCTAGCATCTTCTGGGGTGGTTGTTTAGTCTCGTAGGCCTTCTTGAAATCTTCGACAATCTCCCACGGTGATACTACAAGGGCCACTGTGATCTCTTCATCTATGATCCTTTTGACTTGGCCCTTGTATCTCGAAGGAATATCTTTCTTTACAATCCGGTGAGCCACCCTAGGATCAGGCCATACTCTCACCTTTTCCTTCTGATATTGAAATGTGTTGGCGAGAGCGTACAACCTCAGAGCTTCTTTCTTCATGCTAATAATTGATGACGAAGCAGCATAAGTTTTGTCAATGCTTTTCAGCATTTCATCATCATGAAGCTTTTGCTGCTGTTCTTCTTCAATCTTTACCTTCACAGCATCCATCGGTGAGGTGGGAGTGATGGGCATAGGTTTGGCTTTCGCCAATGTTAGAACTGCAGACAGAGGCAGCCTATCTTCTTCCACATCATCCTCTTCTTCTTCTTCTTCTAGCCTCAACACCCTTCTCTTCTTCTTCTTAGGTGCATCATCGGCTGTTGGTTTAGATGGTAAGGGAGTTGGTTTTGTGGGTTGAGGAAGTTTGGATTGGGCTTTGAGATTGGTTTGGAGATTTGAGGGGTAGGCTGTTTTTGAGTGGGTGGAAGGGAAGGTTGTTCCAGCATTTTGGTTGTGAGTTTAGCCTTTGTAAGTCTTGCCATTTCAAACCTTTTTCCAGCCCCAGCCTCATCAAGGGCTTCAATGATAATCCCCTTATGGAATTGCTCAGACAGACAGATTCCGGTGGCTATAGCCAGAATACTGTCTCTGGTCCACGCACGAATCTCCATCAAAGATCTTCCTAAGTATTTGGCAATGAAACGGATCATGATCTCCAATCTCTCTTTCTCCAATACATCATACCCAACCCATCGGGTTTGAATCTCCTCCACTTCCAACTTCCTGATCTCACTATCTAATGTGGCTGTATCAAAACCTTGCTTGAAGAGTTGCTCAATGATTTTATCCATGGATCGGCTGTGTGTGTCATCTGCATCTTATACCAGCTCTTCCAAGGATTTTTCTTCAGCAGTAGGTTGATCATCAGCACTTTTCTTTCTTTTGTAGGTGATCAGTTGTTGTTGCTTTTCTTTTTCCAACTCCTGGGCTTTCTCTTGTGCCTTCTCATCCTCTGTTATTTTCCTTTCTTTCTTTCACTGCAGTACTCTCCCCTTTTTGGATGCATTGGTGGTAGGGGTTTGTACCGCAAAAAGTGTCTTTTGCATAGCATTATCAATCAGTGGTTGTAGAGTTGAGGGAATCCTCTCATCAATGGCTTTAGTAACAATTTCATTGATGATGGGAGTGATGAGAGGTATGGATTGTTGGAATACGGCAACCATCTGCTCTGGGGGGTTCTGTCCCGGAGAGATAGTGCCAAAAGCAGAAGCTGGAGGCTCATTGGAGTGAGAGGGTAAAGTGTTTGGGGAACCTTCAACTGAAGGTGCCATCAGTGGGTTGGTGGAGGCAGATGGTCTTTGGTCCTTAGAAGTTTTGGCAAGAAGCTCTTTGAGTCTGCTTACCTCCTCCTCCAGGATGGTGTTTTGGGCGATTACATCGTAAAAGAAGCCCAGGTCATCATCAGTAGATACAGAATCACCTGACCTCCTGATAGGATCAGGATGAACATGCACTGAGTGTAGCTCAGTTGTAGCATGTGCCCCTTTGTCTTGGAACTGGGGACTTCCTGCCTTAGGACTATGTCCGTCATCAGCAGTTGCCTCTGGTAAGGTCTTAGTAATGGTACCAACTACAACCTGATCATATGCTGACGCAGGACAAGTGACAGCCTCACCAGAAGTTCCAATCTCCATTGCTACACTAGGAGAAGGAACATTGTAACCCCTATGTTGTGGGTTCTCAGCTGCACTTTGGTCCTCCCCCTCAATGGTCACGGTGTTCCCAGTAGGAATTGGTATCTGGGGAGGGGGTGAGGAGTGCAATTGAGTCAGCACTTGTGCAACAAGCAATGTCGGGCTTTGGGGGGCGGTTGCATGGGGTGATGGGGTAGAAGCAGTGTGCACCTGGGGAGGATGGTGCTCTTCAATGGCAATCTCCTCAAGTGAGGAAGATCCCAGATGTGTGGGTACCCCTTGTGTGGTGGTGCAGGCTCCTGTTGAGAGGAATCCTAAGCGGCTATGGCTGGAAGAGTCCTGATATCCACTAGGGGATTATAACCAGTGGATATAGCGTGCGTTGTGTTGCAGGGGCATCCTCAGGGGACTCATTTCCTGAGTAGCCTTTTTGGGTTTCTTTTTAGGGAGTTTGGTGGGGACTTTTGATTTGGAGGTGGTGGCTGTGGGTCCAGCTGCGTGGGTTTGCGCAGCTTGGCAGCCAATTTGAGTGATTGGTCAGAGTTGTGCCGGGAGTATACTTCAGGCAAAACAGCCATAGCAGGGACTCCCAGGCCAACAAGTCCCTCAGCTTGAAGCTGGTTTGTAATTATGGCCATTATGAACCGCGGATATAATATCCAACGGTTAGCAGTTAGTTTTGAGCCATATCCTTGAGCTCTGAAAATATTATTTCTGAAAACTTTAAAGGCTGTTGCTCAAGAATAGAATACATTACCTGCTGCCACTTTGTAGACATTTGATCCCAAGATGAAGTCTTAGGAGCCAAACAGACATTTACCATGTGAAAGATTAGACGTTCAACGTCATGGAAATGTTTCTTCAATATGGTGGAGGCACTAAGGTTTCCCTGATATCCATGGTGGGCAAAGGATAAATCAGTTGTGCCCTTTCGATATCCAGGGAGAAGTGGCATCATGCAGGTATGTGAGTTGACGAAGTATATCGGGAGTGATGACCACTTCGTGGTTGTTGACGACCGACTAGAGAGCTGTGTGTGTTCTCCCAGTGGTGAGGGTGACGTTCATACAAAACTGGTTAATGGATTCAGCATGAAGGATTGGATTGAGAAGAAAAGCCGTTTTGTATTGTGACTGGACCATAAGATCAATAGCATCATCAAACTTAGCCCAGAATGGCGATTTGGTGAGGTAAGCTACACAGTTGTGTCGCGGTTTGAGTTGCATGGACGCCATTTAGGAGAGAGAAGTTTTGGAGAGATGAACGTTAGATTTGAAGAAGATGAAGCTCTGAAGGATTAGGTCAGGGATATTTATAGGGTACGGGTTAGAAAACGACTGAAGGATTGGTGTTAGTCATCAGTAGTTTTAAACGACTGTTGACATGGTATTACCCTTTCAGACGTTGAAACAGCTGAAGTCGTAGTGTTAGGCATCAGTAGTTAGAAAACTACTGAAGACCATGGTTTTGACTTCAGATGATGAAACAACTAAGGACTTGGTGTTTGTCATCAGTAGTTGTGAAACTACTGAAGACAGTGGTTTTGTCATCAGTTGTTGTAAATAGCTGAAGACTTGGTGTTAGTCATCAGTAGTTATAAAACTACTGAAGACATGGTTTTGCTTCAGTTGTTTAGAATGAAACAGCAGTTGTAGAAACAACTAAAGAGAAAGTCTCTTCAGTAGTTTTCGTCAATTCATAGCCTTCAGCTGTTTCATATGTCCTCAACACTTACTCATCAGACTTTGCATCTGTTTTTCAGGTGTTTCATAGGACGTCAGTACTTATCTGTTTGTACTGATTTCAGTAGTTGTAACTACATCAGTAGTTGTAACTACATCAGTAGTTTGGAACAGATAAAGTACTTCAGTACTTGTGAGGCATTTAGCCGTCAGTATATAAAAAACTACTGAAGGGGAAAGGACTCATCAGTACTTATATGTGACATGGGTACCAATGATCACCAGTAATTATTACTGAAATCATCAGTAGTTGTCACTTATTCTAGCTGCAGCATACCAAGCCTTAACACAAGGTTTTGGAAAGTAGAACTATCCAAAGGTAGTAAAAATATCTGCAAGCTCATCAGCACTAGGCACAAACTTTGGATCAATCAGACCTTTTTCAAAACAATCCCAATAAAGTGATGTCTGATCTATATGTTTGGTCCTAGAGTGCTGGACTGGATTTTTGACAATACACAGAGCTGAAGCACTATCCATTAATAATGGAGTCTTAGTCTCTGTAATGCCATAATCCAGAAGTTGGTTCTGAAGCCAGAGTACCTGAGAAGTACAACTTGCAGCAGCAATGTACTCGACCTCAGCAGTTGATGTAGCAACAGATGTTTGTTTCTTACTCTGCCAAGAAATCAAACAGTTGCCTAGGAATTGACAACCACCAGAAGTTGACTTTCTAGTTAACTTGCACCCTGCATAGTCACTATCTGAAAAAGCAACTAATTTGCAAGAGTGTCCAGTGGAATACCATAAACCCAGAGATTGTGTACCTTGCAAATATCTAAAGATTCTCTTGACTGCAATCAAATGAGACTCTTTAGGAGCAGCCTGAAATCTAGCACAAACACATGTAGCAAACATAATATCTGGTCTAGAAGCTGTTAAATACATCAAGGACCCAATCATACATCTGTAAAGTGTTCATCAACAGCTTTACCTTTCTGATCAGCATCCAGTTGTGTGGTGTTGCACATGGGAGTAGAACAGGGCTTACAGTATTGTAAATCAAACTTATTCAAAAGATCTTTTGTATATTTTGACTGATGAATAAAGGTTCCATCAGCCTTTGTTTAATTTGCAAGCCTAGAAAGAACTGTAATTCTCCCATTGCACTCATTTCAAACCTTTATTTCATTAATGTTGTAAAATCATCACACAACTGGGGATCAGCGGATGCAAAAATGATATCATCAACATAAATCTGAACAAGTAGCTTATGCTGATCCACCTTCTTAATAAACAAAGTTTATCAATGGAGCCTCTGGTGAAATTATTCTTAAGAAGAAAAGTAGAAAGTGTCTCATACCAGGCTCTAGGAGCTTGTTTCAACCCATAAAGAGCCTTATCAATTTTATACACCCATTCAGGATGTTTATTATCCTCAAAGCCTGGTGGTTGACACACATAAACTTCTTCCTTTATTTTACCATATAAAAATGCACTTTTGACATCCATTTGAAAAACTTTAAGATTGTGGAATGCAGCATAGGCTAAAAACAATCTGATTGCCTCTAGTCTGGCTACAGAGGCAAAGGTTTCATCATAGTCAATACCTTCTTCTTGTGAAAACCCTGTACAACCAGTCTAGCCTTGTTCTTAAAATAAGCCCATTTTCATCAGTTTTATTCCTAAACACCCATTTAGTGCCTATTGCACACTTACCTGGGGGAAGAGGAACCAGTTCCCACACTTGCTGTTTCTTGAACTGAAGTAGCTCAAGCTGCATAGCTTCAACCCATCCATTGTCTCTCAAAGAAACATGGTAGTTCTTTGGCTCTAGCTGACTGATGAAGAGAGCATAGAAGCAGAAGTTAGACAATTGACTTCTTGTTGAAACACCAGCATTGATATCACCAATAATCTGAGACATGGGTGATCCTTCAGTTCTTGATAAACAATGAGATCTGTGCAAGGGTTTGTAGAACCTTCAGCAGCAGCAGATGTTGATGCAGACTCTTGAAACCAAGAATTAGATGGTAACTCAAAAGATGTAGAGGAAACGAGATCTCATCAGCATTTGTTGTGGATGGAATGCTAAGCTACAGGAACATCAAATTTAGCAGACACAGTAGTTGGTCACTAAACTTGAATATGTGAGTATTGATATTATCATCATCATCATCAATACCACCAGGTGGAAGACATGCTGCAAAAGATGATTTATCCACAGGATCTGCAACAGCTGGAGGTTGATAAGGAACATATTGCAGTATGTCCAAATCAAACAACTCCACAGGGTTTTGTGGAATCTTGTCCAAAGGAGATTCATTAAACTTCACATGCAAGTCTCTTCAACTATCTTTGTTCTGCAGTTGAAGACTCTGTATGCCTTGCAAGTAGATGAATAACCAACAAAAAACCCTGCATCCACCTTAGATCAAATTATGGAGTTGATCCTTGTGTTGAGAATAAAAAGGGACACCCCAAATGCTTTGAAAAATGAAATTAGAGGAGCCAAGTGATGGAGAACTTCATATGGAGTTCATCAACCTCTGATTTACTAAGACTCTATTCTGCACATAGCAAGCTGTGTTAACAGCTTCAGCCCAAAAGGTCAGTGGCAAACCAGAGTCAGCCAGCATGGAACTTGCAGCTTCATTAGGGTCCTGTTCTTTCTCTCCACTACTCCATTTTGTTCTGGAGTCCTTGGGATGCTAAACTGCCTTTTGATTCCCTTTGAAAGATAGAAGTCATCAAGTGTATGGTTTCTGAATTCAGTTCCATTGTCACTCCTAATACACTTGACTGGAAGGGAATATGCTTCTCAATATACAACACAAAGTGAATAATCTTCTGAGCAACCTCATCCTTGAATGTAGAAAGAAAGTCCATACAAATCTGGAGTAATCATCCACAATTACCAGACAGTATTTTTCTTTGCCATGCTCATTACTCTCACAGGACCAAATAGATCCATATGCAGTAATTGCAAGCAGACAGTGGACTTAGGCTCTTCAATAGGAGGGAATGAGACTTTGTGCTGTTTCCTTTTAAACAAGCAGTGCAGGTTTCATCACAGTGGAACTCCTTTATTGGTAAGCCTCTGACTAAATATTGTGGATAAGCTGATTCATGTTTTTGAAATTAACATGACCCAGCCTTCTGTGCCACAGGTTAGATTCTTGAGAAGAGGCTTTGGAAAAAGGGAAAGGATTGCTCTGAGATCTATTTTCTTGGAAAGATCTAAGGCATACACTCTTCCTGTCCTGTTGGCTCTCAGGAGAGTGTGATCATCCAACACCTTATCAATCAAATGCAGAACTTTGGATGACAGAATCCTACAGTTCTGACTGGTGAAAAGAGCAACATGGCCTTTATCACACATTTGACTGACACTCAAGAGATTGTACTTGAGATTTTCCACATGATTAACATCATCAAACTTGATTCTCCATTGGAGACAAAGCCATTTCCAATGATGTAACCTCTAGCATCATTGCCAAAAGAAACAAATCCCTTCTTTCCTTGAGAGTAGTCATGAAGAAGAGAGTTGTTCCCAGTCATGTGCATAGATCCCCCACTGTCTACATACCAGATGCTACTTTGGCATGTTGGAGAAACCTGCAATAATAAACAATCAGTTAGTTTTGGAGACCCAAACCTTTTTGGTTTGGGCCTGGTCTCATCAACAGATGATAAACTAACAGGTTTATTAGAAACACAGCCTGAGAGGAAGAGATGGTGAAGAAGAGGAATCCTTGGCTTGGACCTCCTTTCTGTGGTTTCAACATAGGAGCATCTAATTGGTTAATCTTCCCAATAGATGTTGAACCATCATAACCAGCTGTGTCTGATTTTGTGATAAAGCTTTCAGCTCATCAGACACATTGCGTGGAGTTTGATAAGTTCCTATGTTGCACCTTCTTCTTCTGCACTCTAGCTGTCACCTGTTTAACCCCTTCCCTTTTGGATTTCTTTGAGGACTTAAGGGTTACAGGATTGATGTTGCTGATACAAATGTGGTCTCAAACTCAGTTTCATTTTACCATTTTCTCTTTAATTTCTTCTTTATGTTTGAGTTTGGAACCTCTTTTGTACCAGCAATCATCTGTAAGATGATTGAACAAAACCACATACTTCACATGGTTCTTCTTCATCTTAGGTTGATCATCAACTAAAGAGGGTGAAGAAATGAAGACTTGCTCTTCAGTGCTTTGGAAGCATTGTTTGCTTTCTTGACTTCTTTTAGTAGTCTTCAAACTCTTTCTACTAACAGTTTCTTCTTTTCAGTACTGGAAGTAGTTGGAGTTTGAACTTCAGGTGTTAAATCCTGCTCTCTAGTCCTTTCAGGACTTTCAGAATTAACTCTGAGTTGATCAACTCATTGATCATGTGAGTGTCAGCAGTGGAACCATCAACATCAGCTGATAGGTTTGAGAGGTTGGTGCTGACTTCTACTTCTGATTGTGTTGTATCAGAAAGTAGATCACATGATGAGATGGATGGTTATTACTCTCACCATCAGTTTCTACCTCTGCTCTTGGAGTAAAATATCGTAGGTGGAGCGTGTGATTGTAACCAATGCCAAACTTCACACATTGGAAGCAGATTGCTTACTAAGAAGCATTTCAAAACCTTTGCATGATTGTACCCATCTATCACTCTACCTGGGTAACTGCAAGGGTTTCTTTGAGATCTTTATACTTCTCTAGAAGTATCTCTTCCCTAGCCTTATCATCAGTTATTTGGCATTAAGTTTGTAAATCTCATCATTCTTATCATTAAGCACAGACTCAAATTCAGCTTTGCTTTTGGAAATTATTTGTTCTAGCTCAAGTTCTGTTGATTAAAGCTACATTTGCTTCTCTAATAGATGCAAATGCTGCTATGCATGTTTCGAACATAATTTGGCTTTTGCCTCAGAGGATACCTGTGATACCTTGATGTAGAGGCATTAGTGGATAAAGTATCAGCAGAATCCAAAGTCATAAGAGCTAGATTTCCAAAGGGACTTTCCCCACATGTTAACCAGCACTGAGAACAGTTGTTCATGACCAGACAAGTCATCTGGTAAAATGCTCCAGTCAACAACTCCTGGGGGGAAGAAGTTGTGTTGTTGAGGTTGAGTTTGTTGATGAGATTGGGAAGGTGTGGTTTAGGCAATGCTTGTGGTTGTTGTGCAATTGGAGCTTGAACAGGATTTGGTTGAGGCATATAATAGCAGGGATAAGGATATGACATTTGACCTGGGAACCAAAGTATGCAGGAGATCTAGGATGTGAATGATGACCAGAACCAGCAGGATGTTGCCCTCTGTTTTGTGGACTAGTACTAGGAAAAGTCACAAAGGTGCAGAAGAGGTTAGATCCAGTTGATTACACTCTCTGCAAAGTGTCCTAGCCTTTGGCATTTGTGACACCTCAATACTCTTGTCAAAACCAACTTTGGTTTTGCCAGAGAGTCCAGGAAATTTCCTGCCAGTTCTCTTATAGAACTTTTGAGATCTGATATTAATCAATGCCATTTGGCTCAGAATATCCATCTCTTCTAGATCATCATCAGCTATTCCTTTCAGATCATCCATAATGAAGCATAAATTGGCACTATTACTGCAGAATGACTCTCAATACCAACAAATGCATGATCAGAACTATTTGAAGAGAAATCAATATGCTCATCATAATTGCTTTCAGATGCAGCATATTCTGACTCATGACCAACCAAGGCAGTATTCCTGGTACAAAGTCATTGATGAGCTTCCTGATTAGGACAGTTTCCTTTTCTGCTCTATCTCTTTCAAATGTAAGCAGTTCCCATGAAGTGGGTGAGAGATAGGCATCCAGATTTGCACTGGAGCATAGGACAATAGTGTATGTATCCATCTCTCAGGCAGTGATTGAGGAACTGTTGTTCATCCGGCTATTGTGTATTCCTGTTTCACCATTTTCAGCTCAGATATCAAGCAGGAAAAGCGCTCAAACTGTTGAGTCAGTGTCTCACCCTTTCTATGAGAGAGAATGTCTCATATGTTGGCAAGGATTTCTCTATTGTTTGCTAAGACCTCATCTGTGCCACCGAATTGTTCCTTCAAGGCATCCAGAGATCATGAGCAGTTTCATGATGCATAAGCCCTGAATAGATTTCATTAGGCAGTGCCATGGCCAGAATTCCATGGGCTTTAGCATCAATCTCAAACAGTTTCCGATCTTCATCAGAGTATGTCCTTCTCTTCGGAACAATTGATTGGTTTCCGGATTGTTCCCCATAGACTTATGTGGTCCATGTACCACAGATGTCCAACAACCTAAACTGTTAACAGACAGGTGATGAAGCATTCTTCGTTGCCATATGTATACTCGGTCCTAACCAGCATCGGAGGCTTGGTGAGGAACGGTATTGTGAGGATCATTAGAAGGAGTAGTCATCTCAGATTCAATCAAATTCGATTAAGCTAAAACAAATTTAGAACAAAACGCAACAACCATTGAACCAAAAGAGATCTCAAAATAAATGAACGAAAGCGATAGAAATTCAATAATCTATAACCAGTTCTTGCGAATACGCTAATTCAATCAAACACAAATATCAATTAGCAGTTTCAATGATCAATTGTTAGATCAATCAATGATTAACCTGCTCTGATACCACTTGTTAGGATCAGTGATCTATGTTTGATTGATTAGAGAGTATAGCAGCGGAATTCTAACAATGAATTAGCCGATTCACAAGAACGAAAAGATTCAATGAAGAACAATGACGGTTATAGAAAGAGAAAGTTCTGCAAATATATTTCATTCAATATTCGCTTTCGTGGTAACGAAATGTCACATTACAATTAGGTCGACACCTCTTATATAAGAGATGTGGCGTCTGCTGATGTCACTTGATAGTGACATCTAACAGAATTATTACAATTGAAACACAACTACTGAAGATGTCAAAACAGCTGACATCTCCTTATAAAAATACTAAGTGTTATCAGTTTTATAAAACTGAAAAACATAAAACTACTGAAACTACAAGACTGAAGAACAAGCTCTTCAGTCGTTTTACAAAACTACTAAAAGTAAAAATATAAAACTACTGATATCACAACTACTGAAGAAGTACTCTTCAGCTGTTATGACAAACTACTGAAACTTCAGTACTTGGTCTTCAGACTTGAACTTCAGACGTTTCATCAGCTGATGACTTCAGTAGATATCATCAGCTGATGTCTTCAGTCTTTGTCTTCAGACTTTGTACATCAGTTGTTGATCTTCAGCACTTGTAAAATCTTCAGCTGTTGTACTTCAGTACTTTGGTCTTCAGCTTCAGTACTTGTGTTCTTCAGCTATTCAGCTTCAGCACTTGTGTTCTTCAGCTGTTCAGCTTCAGCACTTGTGTTCTTCAGCTGTCAGCTTCAGCACTTGTGTTCTTCAGCTGTTGAACTTCAGCACTTTAGTTCTTCAGCTATTGAAGTCTTCAGCACTTGATCTTCAGCTGTTGAAGTCTTCAGCACTTGTCAAACTGCTGATGAAGCTTTCAGCAGTTGTTGTGATATCATGTAGGACTTAGAGATTTTCTGATCTTGGCTCATTGGTTCTTTTGGTCCAACACACTTTACAGATGTATGATTGGGTCCTTGATGTACTTAACATCTTCTAGACCCAAATATTATGTTGCAACTTGTGTTTGTGCTAGATTTCAGGCTGCTCCTAAAGAGTCTCATTTGATGTGGTCAAGAGGATCTTTAGATATCTACAAGGTACAGATCTCTAGGTCTTTGGTATTCCACTGGACACTCATGCAAATATTTGCTTTTTCTGATAGTGACTATGCAGGGTGTAAGTTAACCAGAAAGTCAACTTCTGGTGGATGTCAATTCCTAGGCAACTGTCTGATTTCTTGGCAGAGTAAGAAACAAACATTGTTGCTATCTAATCCACTGTTGAAGTAGAGTACATTGCTGCTGCAAGTTGTACATCTCGGGTACTCTGGCTTCAAAACCAATATTGGATTATGGCATTACAGAGACTAAGACTCCATTATTAATGGATAGTGCTTCAGCTCTGTGTATTGTCAAGAATCCAGTCCAGCATTCTAGGACCAAACATATAGAGATCAGACACCATTTTATTAGGGATTGTTTTGAAAAAGGTCTGATTGATCCAAAGTTTGTTGCAAGTGCTGATGAGCTTGCAGATATATTACTAAGCCTTTGACAGTTCAACTTTCCAAAACTTGTGTTAAGGCTTGGTATGCTGCAGCTAGAATAAGTGACAACTACTAATGATCTCAGTAAACAAGTACTGATGACCATTAGTAAACATGTCACAAATAAGTACTGATAAGTTTTATTCTCAGTTGGTTTCAAACTACTAAGACTAAATTACTTAAAAAGTACTGTACTTTCTGTTAAAAGAAACTGATGCAGTTACAACTACTGATGTAGTTATAACTACTGATGTCAGTAAAAACAGATAAGTACTGATGTCCTATGAAACAACTGAAAACAACTAAAAAGTTGATGAGTAAGTGTTGAGGACAGTATGAAACAGCTGAAAAGCTAAGAATTGACGGAAAACTACTGATGAGAATTTTCTCTTCAATCGTTTCCACAAACTGCTGTTTACCTTAAACAACTGATGACAAAACATGTCTTCAGTAGTTTCACAACTACTGATGACTAAAACACCAGTCCTCAGTTGTTTCCTACACCTGAAGCAAAAACCAAGGGTTTCAGTAGTTCATAACTACTGATGACCAAAACCAAGTCTTCAATTGTTTCAAATGTTTGATAGTGTAAAACCAAGTCTTCAGTTGTTTTCATACAACTGATGACAACACCAACACTTTTAGTCGTTTTCTTTTCAGCCTTTTCTTAACCTATAAATACCTGCACTTATAGCCGAACGTTTCATTAGCCGTTTTCTATCATTTTCTCTCTCAACAATGGTGACCATGAAACTCAAACCCAGACACAACTATGTCGCCTACCTCTCGAAATCGGCCTTTTGGAACAAATTTGATAATGCCATCGATCTTATGGTGGATTCCCAATACAGATTCGCCTTTCTTTTGAATCCTACCATATACCCGGATTCCTTAAACCAATTCTGGACCAACGTCTCTGTAGCAACTGGTGAAAATGATAGCCAATCACTCTCCAGTCGTTGGTCAACCAGAAACAGGTGGTAATCACCCTGACATCATTCGCAAAACCCTAAATTTGCATGATGCCACCTGTGTTATAGAATACCCGAAAGGCACCATTGATATGTCTTTCATCACAACGGGTATAAAGGAGACTTAAGTGCTACAACCATCTCAAAAAGCACTTCCATGATCTGAAAGACTTATCTCCACATGGTGAATGTCTGCCTTGCTTCAAAGACATCTTCATGGGATCAAATGTGCTCAAGATGGCAACAGGTATTGTACTATCCTTGAACGACAAACTCTAAATTTTTCTGAGATAGTGTTTATGGAACTTAAGGATCTGGCTCAAGAACCTATGACAAACAGATATCCCCTGCTCCAGCTGTCTTAGCTGAGGTATACTCCAAGCATAACTCTGACCCTACTCTCAAAGGGGTGCCCGACTGCTCAAACCCAAGCAGAGGGAAACCACAGCCTCCACCTCCAGATCCAAAGTCCCCACCAAACCCAAACCCCAAAAGCCCAAAAAGGCTACTCAGGGAGATGAGTCCCCTGAGGATGCCCTGTACCACCAATACAAGAAACACATACTGGTTCTAACCCCCCAGTCATGTCAAAGACTCAACCAGCTGAATCGCACAGGTATCCTCTCCACAGGATCCTATTGCAACCAAATTTGGGGATACCACATTACTGGAACCTATCTCAGTTGAGAAGGTTACCATTGAAGAGCATCTCTCACCCTGGTGCAATCTGCTTTGACCAATCTCCAAATGCAACCGTCCCTCAAAGCCCAACCCTTATAGTGCTAAAGTGCTGAGTCAGCTGGATTCCTCACCCCTCCCCAGAAACCAATTAACATTGGAATACCTCAACGATTGAGGGGGAGGACCAAAATGTTGCTGATAACCCACAGCACAGGGGTTATAATGTTCAATCTCCAAGTGTAGAAGAGGAGGTTAGAACATCTGGTCAGGCTGCCACTTCTTGATTCAGCAAATGAACAGGTGAAGTTGGTACATATATAAGACCTCACCAGAGG
This sequence comes from Flaveria trinervia, assembly GCA_025506515.1. NCBI lineage: Eukaryota > Viridiplantae > Streptophyta > Magnoliopsida > Asterales > Asteraceae > Flaveria > Flaveria trinervia. The sequence continues at coordinate 82,313,132 of CM046443.1, read as the reverse complement.
CAACTGCCAATGAAGGACAAAGTCCAGAGGCAGGAAGTCCCCAAACAAGAACAAGGGGCACATGCATATACTGATCTACACTCAGGCATGTACATCCTGATTTAATCAGGAGGTCAGATGATTCAGCAAAGACTGATGATGACCTGGGCTTTTTCTTTGATGTCTTAGCCCATAACACAATCCCTAGAGACTGAGGTGAGCAGACTCAAAGAACTGCTAGCCAAAATGTCTCAGGATAAAAGTCCATCGCCCAATAAAACCACAGATGGCACCTTCATTTGAAGGTTCCCCAAAACACACAGCCAATACACTTAACTAAGCACCAGCCACTGCTTTTGGCACCACCTCTCAAGGACAGAACCCCTTGAGCAGATGGTTGCAACTTTCAAAGCTCCTTACCTCTCATCACTCCCATCATCACTGAGATAGTATATAAAGCCATTGATGAGAGGATCTCCTCAAATCTCCAAGCACCTTGATGATGCTATTCACAAGTCACTTTTGCCTTTCAAGCCCCTGATCCCAATGCACCCAAAAAGGAGGAGACTACAAAGTCTAAGGCAGTGAAAGAAAGGAAAAGAAGAGAGTAGAGATGAGAAAGAACCAGAAAAAGAAAAGGAGTTGGAGAAAGAACAAGAACTTATCTCAGAGAAACAGCTGATCATAGTGCAAGAGTTGAGCGCAGACAAAGAGCAGAAAGATCAGTTGATCACTTACAACGGAAGAGAAGTGTTAAGTCAAAGTCTGATGGAGAAAAGTCCTTAGAAGATCTAGTCAAAGAAGCTGATGAAGCTCACAGCAGTCTATGGACAAAATAATAGATTAGCTCTTCAGACAGGGTCATGACACAGCCACCTTAGATGTTGAGATCAGAAGGCTGGAGATAAATGAAATTCAAGCAAGATGGACTAGTTACAGTGTGATGGATAGGGAGAGGTTGGAGATTATGATCAGGTTTATTGCCAAATATCTAGGAAGATCATTGATAGAGATGAAGTCTTGGTCCAGAGGTAGTATCTTGGAAATAACCAAGAAAATTTGTTTTGCTGGAAGCTACAACAAAGGGTTGATCATCGAAGCACTGGATGAAGCAGGTGCTAGGAAGAGAACTGAGATGGCAAAGCTCTCAAAAGACAAACTCACCACTAGATTGCTAGATCAGCCTTCTCATACTCCCATCAAAAAACAAACCTCAAAGCCATCATCTCTAAAACCTGCCAATTCTATCCCTAAACCAAAACCACCCACAACTCAAACCACAAAACCAATTCCATTACCCCAAAAACCATCTGAAACCACACTCAGTGATACACCCAGACGGAGGAGAAGGGTGTTGAGGGTAGAAGAAGAGAAGAGAGGATGAGAATGAAGAAAGGCTGCCAATCTCTGCTGTTCTTAAACTAAAACACCTGAGCCCAGAAGTCAACAGATGATCACACCTGACTTGCAAATGCAAATGGTGAAAGTGAAGATTGAAGAAGTAGAACAGCAGAAGCAGCATGATGAGCAATTTCTCAAAATGGTTGACAAGGACTTCCCTCAGTCCTATCCATTCAAGCAATGATGAAACAAGCTCTGAGGCTGTACACTCTTAGGCATACATTCCAACATCAAAGAGAAAGAGTGAGGAATGGGCCAGACCCCAGGGTAAGTTCCAGAATACACAAGAAGAACATACAAGTAGATATCATGGCCAAGTGGAAAAGACTTTGAATGCTGCAATTATGTTGGCCTGGTAGTCTCACCCTGGGAGATTATAGAAGAATTCAAGAGAGCACACAACTCAAAGACAACCCTCAATCTCTACTTGAGAACAAATGATCAAGAAGGGGCTGTTATACAAGAATTGAAGATCTTCAAAAGAGTCAACTCCAGTTGTTGCTAGAAGGCTCTATCCAGATGAATTCGCATACAGAGAGATCACAACTGTTGAGTTGAAGAATGGGAAGACAGTAAGGTATCTGTCTGAATATTATGGCCCTGAGTTCTTCTTTGAGGGAGAAGCAGAAGAACTCACCAAGGAGGAAAAAGTTGTCTCCTGAGGCCTATCAAGAGAGTCTTACAGACTCATCAATGGGAATTAGGTTTCATGGTTGGGACAAGACTCTGTGTCCAGTTCCCCAAGACAGAGTTCCTTCCCACACTTAGCCAATCAAAAGATCAGAACCTTTTCCCGGCCTGTGCTTTCATGATACCTCTGAAGCTGATCAAGAGGGTGTTTCTGCCAAAGAATAAGTGGATCATCAATAAACTTAGAGCTTTTGGCTGCATGGTTCAGGGGGAATTTGTTGGACCAAAAGAACCAATGAGCCTGATCAGAAAAACCTCCAAGTCCCACAGACATTACAACTGCTAAAGAAGATAAACGCTGAAGACATCAGCTGATTACAAGGTCTAAAGACAATGTCTGAAAACAAGATCTGAAGATTTCTACTGAAGACAAAGTCTGAAGACAAGATGAAGATTTCTACTGAAGACAAAGTCTGAAAGTAAAACTAAAGACAAAGTCTGAAAGGGAAGTACTGAAGACAAAGTCTGAAGCATTAGCTGAAGACAACGTCTGAATAAAAGTCTGAAACAAAGACTGAAGACAAAGACTGAAGACCAGAGTGATCAGTAGTTTCACAACAGCGAAGTTATTAACTTCAGTAGTTGATGGTTTTCCTTTAGGTACTTGTACTTTATCTTTCAGTAGTTTATAGTTTCAGTAGTTTTAGTGTAGTTTTATGTTTTTGTACTTAGCATTCTCTGAGATGTGATCAGTTGTTGAGAACATTCTCAGTAGTTGCATAGTTTCAGTTGTTTGTTAATTCTGTTAGTTTGCAGTTCATCCCGAACCAATCTGCCATTTTCAACCTCCAAGCTCATCTAAACCCATTCTAAGCCCAAATCAATCATCCTAAACCTTACAAATGCATACCACAACACCATTCAAGCACACATAAGCTCAAAAGCAAGACCCAAACGAATCATACACATACCCACACATACACAAACGGGTCAAACACATACACACTTAAAAACCTGATTTTTCAGATGTGTTCCAGCCCCAAAACATTCAAAAACGTGTAAAAGAGGGGTCTTATAACTCACACAACCGACCACAACAAGAAGAGCTTCAATTTGACCTACTTCTCAACGATTTTGCTCACCCGAATCAACCCGAACCAACTTTTCTCCCTTTTTCTCTTCTTTCTCTATTTCCTCTATTGTTTGCTGAAAATGTGAGTGTGGGAGAGGGTTATGTCTACGTCTCCTACAAATATCACACATGCCCAACTTTCTCTCGTTGGCGAGTTTGGTCCCCGGCTTTGGACTTATTTCTTTCATCTTTATTCGTGGATTTAAAATAATAAAATAACGGGTGTTACAAGTCCACCCCCTTAAATAGGTTTCGTCCCCGAACATATTCCTCGAACAAGCATGGGTAATGTTGTCTCATTTTCTCAGTCTCCCATGTTGACTCGGATCCTTTCATGTGCTTCCACTGACACGCATAAGAGAAAACACTTTAATTCTCAGCCTCTTCTCTTTTATTGATGATTGCCATGGTTGCTCATCATAATGAGCCTTCGTCTACATCGATATCTCCACTGGAACAATCATGGTCATCCACCAAGCACTTCCTTAGATGAGAATGTGGAATGTCGGGTGAATTCATGCTTAACTCATCTGGTAACTCAATCTATAGGCCACCTCTCCTACTCAAGCAATGATTCGGAAAAGACCGATGTACCTTGGGCTCAACTGCCCTGCTCCTGATCGGATTCACCCCTTCAAGGTGAGACCTTCAAACATCACATGGTCACCCACCTAGAACAAGGGTCTGCATCGTTGTCGGCGTCGAATTCTATCTATGTTTGGCTGCCATCATGAAGGCTTAATTTCTCAAGCTGCTCAGCATAGCCTAAATCACCCGACGTCCAACTCCTTTAACCAATAGCACCCCCAAACAAATGGGTTCGCATCTCTCCCATATAGCTCTCATGTGGTGGCATCCAATGTTGGCTGTTAGCGTTGGTGGATGAGAATTCGGATAACGGTAGGTGGTCATCCCAACTTCCCCCAAACAATCACACATGACCGCGCATGTCTTCCACTGTCTGAATGGTCCTTTTGACGGACATCAGTTAGGGGATGATAAGCGTGCTAATATGTAAACTCGTCCCCTGGCGCATGGAATTTCTTCAAGAATTTGGAGGTAACAGGGTGTCACGATCAGACACAATGAGACACAAACACACCATGATGAGTTACAATTTTCTGATGAATGATCCGCAACATCTAGGTGAATATGTTCTCGGGATCGGTAAGAAGTGAGCACCTTCGTTAGACGGTCGACATCACAACTGGCAGTCATACCTGTTGGACCAAAAGAACCAATGAGCCAAGATCAGAAAACCTCTAAGTCCCACACGGTATCACACAACAATGCTGAAAGCCTCATCAGTAGTTTGACAAGTGCTGAAGACTTCAACAGCTGAAGATCAAGTGCTGAAGACCTTAACAGCTGAAGAACCAAAGTGCTGAAGTACAACAGCTGAAGAACACAAGTGCTGAAGCTGAAAGACCAAAGTACTGAAGTACAACAGCTGAAGAGTTCACAAGTGCTGAAGATCAACAACTGATGTACAAAGTCTGAAGACAAAGACTGAAGACATCAGCTGATGATATCTACTGAAGTCATCAGCTGATGAAACGCCTGAAGGTCAAAGTCTGAAGATCAAGTACTGAAGCCTCAGTAGTTTGTCACAACTGCTGAAGAGTACTTCTTCAGTAGTTGTGATATCAGTAGTTTTATTTTCTTTGTTTCAGTAGTTTTGTAAAACGACTGAAGAGCTTGTTCTTCAGTCGTTGTAGTTTCAGTAGTTTTATTTTGTACTTAACTTGCTGATATGTTCTCAGTAGTTGTGAACATTTCAGTAGTTTGTTAAGAATTAGTTATTTCTGTATTGGATCTGCCAGTTGTCACTTTCCGTGATAACAGCAGTGACTGTTGCACTCTATATAAGGAGTGACAACTATTGTAATCGTGAGTGATATGAGCAATTGAATGGAATGATGATTGATTCGATTAGAAATATTCTACATCTATAAACATTCCTAGAAATCAGAAATCATATTCTCCCTATAACGTATGCGATCTTAATGCTTACAATATCGATTGCTTGCTACAATTTGTCTAATTCGTGTTTGTATTCCGCTGCTTTATATTCTGATACATCAAACTTGTGATCATGATCTGTCAAATGGTATCAGAGCAGGTTAATCATTGATCGATCTAATAATTGATCATTGAAACTGCTATTCAAGATCCAAGTTTGATTGAATTAGCTTTTGTTTTGCAAGAAACGGTTATAGAGATTGAATTTTTCTGTATTTCTGCTCATTCATCCTGAGATCTTTTCTTGGTTCTCATTGAGTTGTTGTGGTTTGTCTAAAACTCTTTTTAAACTTGAACTAAACTGTTTTTGAACTGAAAATGACCACTCCCTCCAATGATCCTCACAATACTGGTTCCTCAACCAAGCCCCTATGCTGGTTAGGAATGAGTATAACATATGGCAAAGACGTATGCTCCATCACCTGTCTGTTAACAGCGCAGGGTGTTGGACATGTGGTACATGGTCCACACAAGCCTATGGTGAATAACCCGGAAACCAATCAAATGGTTCCGAAGAGGAGGGAGCAATACTCAGATGAGGATAAAAAGTTGCTTGAGATTGATGCAAAAGCCCATGGAATTCTGGCCATGGCTTTGCCCAATGAAATCTATTCTGGGCTAATGCATCATGAAACTGCCCATGACCTCTGGATTGCTTTGAAAGAACAATTTGGAGGAACAGATGAGGTCTTGGCAAATAATAGAGAAATTCTTGCCCAACAATATGAGACATTCTCTCATAGAAAGGGTGAGACACTGACTCAACAATATGAGCGGTTTTCTTGTTTGATCTCTGAACTAAAAATGGTCAAACTTGAATACACCAATATTCAGATGAATAACAGATTTCTCAGATCACTGCCTGAGAGATGGGACACATATACTATTGTCCTACGCTCCAGTGCAAGTTTGGACAAACTATCTCTCACCCAACTCCATGGGAAATTGCTCACTTTTGAGAGAGAGATAGAAAGAAGAGAAAGCTGTCTTCATCTGGAAAGCTCACTGAAGACTTTATACAAGGCAACACTGCCTTGGTGGGTCATGAGTCAGAATATGCTGCATCTGAATGCCAGTATGATGAGCATATTAATTTCTCTTCGAGCACTTCTAATTCTGCATTTGTAAGTGTTGATGGTCAGTTTACTGGAGGTAATAATGACAATTTATGTTTCATTATGGATGATCTCAAGGGGATTGCTGATGATGACTTAGAAGAGATGGATATTTTGAGCCAAATGGCCTTGATAAATATCAGATCTCAGAAGTTCTACAAAAGAACTGGAAGAAAATTCCCAGGACTCTCTGGCAAAACCAAAGTTGGTTTTGACAAGAGCAAGTTGAGGTGTCACAAATGCCAACGGCTTGGACACTTTGCAAGAGAGTGTAGATCAACTGGATCAAACTCTACTGCACCTTTTGTGACTTTTCCTGGCAACAGTCAACAAAACAGAGGGCAACATCCTGTCACATCTAGTCATCATCCTCAACAACAATCTCCGGCATATTTTGTCCTCAGGGTCAAATGCCTTATCAGTACCCTTGTTATTACATGCCACAGTCAAGTCAAGTTCAAGTTCCTATGACACCACAACCTCATGCATTACCAGAACCTCAGCCTTCCCTATCTCATCAACAACCTTCATCTCAACAACACAGCTTCTTCACCCCAGGAGTTGTTGACTGGAGCAGTTTACCAGATGACTTGTCTGGTCATGATCAACTGTTCTCAGGTGCTGGTCAACATGGTGGTGACAGTCCCTTTGGGAATCTAGCTCTTATGGCTTTGGAGTCTGCTGATACTTCATCTTCCATGCCTCTACACCTCAGGTATCACAGGTATCCTCTGAGGCAAAAGCCAAATTATGTTCTGAACAATGCATAGCAGCATTTGCTTCCATTAGAGAAGCAAATGTAGCTTTAATTAATAAGAACATTGAGCTAGAACAAGTAATTCCAAAAACAAAGCTGAGTTTGAGTTTGTGCTCAAAGATAAAATGATGAGGTTTATAAACTGAATTGCAAAATAATTGATGATAAGGCTAGAGAAGATGTACTTCTAGAGAAGTACAAAGATCTCAAAGAAACCCTTGCAGTTACCCAGGTCGAGTGTGATAGATGGGTACAATCATGCAAAGGTTTTGAAATGCTTCTTAGTAAGCAATCTGCTTCAAATGTGAAGAAGTTGGAATTGGTTACAATCACACTGCTCCACCTACAGATTTTACCCCAAGAGCAGAGGTAGAATCTGATGGTGAGAGTGATAACCAATCCATCAAGTCATGTGATCTACCTTCTGATACAGCACAATCAGAAGTAGCAGTCAGTATCAAGTCCTCTTTGAACCTATCAGCTGATGTTGATGGTCCAAATGCTGACATTCACATGATCAATAAGTTGATCAACTCAGGAGTAATCCTGAAGGTCCTGAAAGGACTGGAGAGCAGGATTCAACTCCTGAAGTTCAAACTTCAACTGCTGTCAGTACTGAAGAGAAGAAAACTGGCAGTAGAAAGAGTTTGAAGACTACTAAAGATGCTGTCAAGAAAGCAACCAATGCTTCCAAAGCATTGAAGAACAAGTCTTCTGTTGCTTCACCATCTTTAGTTGATGATCAACCTAAGATGAAGAAGAAACATGTGAAGTATGTGGTTTGTTCAATCATCTTACAGATGATTGTTGGTACAAAAGAGGTTCCAAACTCAAACAAAAGGAAGAAATTAATGAGAAAATGGTAAAAATGAAAACTGAGTTTGAGACCACATTTGTATCAGCAACATCAAATCCTGTAACCCTTAAGTCCTTAAAGCAATCCAAAAAGGAAGGAGTTAAACAGGTGACAGCTGAGGGTGCTCAAAAGAAGAAGGTGCAACATAGGACCTTATCTAACTCCACTAGCAATGTGTCTGATGAGCTGAAAGCTTTATCACAAAATCAGACACAGCTGGTGATGATGGTACAACATCTGTTGGGTAGAGTTAACCAACTAGATTCTCCTATGTTGAAACCACAGAAAAGGAGGTCTAAGCCAAAGGACTCCTCTTCTGCACCATCTTCTCCTCTCAGGCTGTTGTTACAAATAAACATGCTAGTTTACCATCTATTGATGAGACCAGGCCCAAAACCAAAAAGGTTTGGGTCTCTAAAACTAACTGATTGTTTATTATTGCAGGGTTCTTCAACATGCCAAAATAGCATCTGGTATGTAGACAGTGGGGGATCTATGCACATGACTGGGAACATCTCTCTTCTTCATGACTACTCTCAAGGAAAGAAGGGATTTGTCTCTTTTGGCAATGATGCTAGGGGTTACATCATCGGTAAGGGCTTTGTCTCCAATGGAGAAATCAAATTTGATGATGTTAATCATGTGGAAAATCTCAAGTACAACTCTTGAGTGTCAGTCAAATGTGTGATAAAGGCCATGTTGCCCTTTTCACAAGTCAAAACTGTAGGATTCTGTCATCCAAAGTTTTGCCCTTGATTGACAAGGTGTTGGATGATCACACTCTCCTGAAAGCCAACAGGACAGGAAGAGTGTATGCCTTAGATCTCTCTAAGAAGATAGATCTCAAAGGCAATCCTTGCCTATTTTCCAAAGCCTCTTTTCAAGAATCTAAACTGTGGCACAGGAGGCTTGGTCATGTTAATCTCAAAAACATGAATCAGCTTAGCCACAATAGTTTAGTCAGAGGCTTACCAATAAAGGAGTTCCACTGTGATGAAACTTGCACTGCTTGTTTAAAAGGAAAACAGCACAAGGTCTCATTTCCTCCTATTGAAGTGTCCAAGTCCACTGCCTGCTTGCAATTACTGCATATGGATCTATTTGGTCCTGTGAGAGTAATGAGCATGGCAAAGAAGAAATACTGTCTGGTAATTGTGGATGATTACTCCAGATTTGTATGGACTTTCTTTCTACATTCAAAGGATGAGGCTGCTCAGAAGATTATCCACTTTGTGCTGTACATTGAGAAGCAGTATTCCCTTCCAGTCAAGTGTATTAGGAGTGATAATGGAACTGAGTTCAGAAATCATACACTTGATGACTTCTATCTCTCAAAGGGAATCAAAAGGCAGTTCAGCATTCCAAGGACTCCGGAACAAAATGGAGTAGTAGTGGAGAGAAAGAACAGGACCTCATTGAAGCTGCAAGGTCCATGCTGGCTGACTCAGGTTTGCCATTGACCTTTGGGCCGAAGCTGTCAACACAGCTTGTTATGTGCAAAATAGAGTTTTAGTAAATCAGAGGTTGATGAAGACTCCATATGAAGTTCTCCATCATTTGGCTCCTCTGATTTCATTTTTCAAAGCATTTGGGTGTCCCTGTTTTATTCTCAACACAAAGGATCAACTCCACAAATTTGATCCTAAGGTGGATGCAGGATACTTTGTTGGTTATTCATCTACTTGCAAGGCATACAGAGTCTTCAACTGCAGAACAAAGATGTTGAAGAAACTCTACATGTTAAGTTTAATGAATCTCCAAAGGACAAGATTCCACAAAGTCCTGTGGAGTTATTTGATTTGGACATACTGCAATATGTTCCTTATCAAACTCCTGCTGTTGCTCCTGTCAACAGTTCACCACCTGGTGGTACTGCTGATGATGATGATGATTGCAGTACTCACCTCTTCAGGTTTAGTGATCAGCTGCCTGATTCAACTAGACCTGATGTTCCTGTAGCGCCAGTAGCACCATCCACAACAAATGCTGATGAGATTTCTTCGAATTCAACTTCCTTTGAATTACCATCCACTGATTGGTTTCAAGGAAATGATTCACCATCACCATCTGTTGCTGCTGAACCGGCTACAAACACTTGCACAGATCTCATTGTGTATCAAGATCTGAAGAATCACCCCATGTCTCAAATCATTGGTGATATCACTGCTGGAGTATCAACAAGAAGTCAATTGTCAATTTCTGCTTCTATGCTCTCTTCATCAGTCAGCAAGAGCCAAAGAATTATCACATTGCTTTAAAGGACAATGGATGGGTTGATGCCATGCAGCTTGAGCTTCTTCAGTTCAAGAAACAGCAAGTGTGGGAACTGGTTCCTCTACCTCCAGGTAAGTGTGCAATAGGCACTAAATGGGTGTTTAGGAACAAAACTGATGAAAATGGGCTTATTGTTAAGAACAAGGCCAGACTGGTTGTTCAGGGTTTGCACAAGAAGAAGGTATTGATTTGATGAAACCTTTGCCCCTGTAGCCAGACTGGAAGCAATTCGATTGTTTTAGCTTATGCTGCTTATCAAAAACTTAAAGTCTTTCAAATGGATGTCAAAAGTGCATTTTGTATGGAAAAGTTAAAGAAGAGGTTTATGTATGTCAACCTCCAGGCTTTGAGGACAATAAACATCCTAATTGGGTGTATAAGCTTGATAAAGCTCTTTATGGGTTAAAACAAGCTCCCAGAGCCTGGTATGAGACATTATCAAACTTTCTTCTGGAAAACAATTTCACTAGAGGCTCCATAGACAAGACTTTATTTATTAAGAAAGCTGGGCAGCATAATCTACTTGTTCAAATTTATGTAGATGATATCATTTTTGCATCCTCTGATCCAAAGTTGTGTGATGCCTTTACAAAGTTGATGCAACAGAAGTTTGAAATGAGTGCCATGGGAGAATTACAGTTCTTTCTGGGGTTGCAAATCAAACAAAAGGCTGATGGAATTTTTATTCATCAATCCAAATATACAAAAGATCTTTTGCAAAAGTTTGATTTACAAAACTGTAAGCCCTGTTCTACTCCCATGAGCAGCACCACACAACTGGACTCAGATCAGAAAGGTAAAGTGGTTGATGAAACACTTTACAGATGTATGATTGGGTCCTTGATGTATTTAACAGCTTCTAGACCAGATATTATGTTTGCTACATGTGTTTGTGCTAGATTTCAGGCTGCACCTAAAGAGTCTCATCTGATTGCAGTCAAGAGGATCTTTAGATATCTGCAAGGCACTCCATCTCTAGGTTTATGGTATTCTACCAGACATTCTGGTAAATTAGTTGCTTTTTCTGACAGTGACTATGCAGGGTGTAAGTTGACCAGGAAATCAACTTCTGGTGGATGTCAATTCCTAGGCAACTGCTTATTTCTTGGCAGAGCAAGAAACAGACCTCAGTTGCTACATCCACTGCGGAAGCAGAGTACATTGCTGCTGCAAGCTGTACATCTCAGGTACTCTGGCTTCAAAACCAACTTTTGGATTATGGCATTACAGAGACTAAGACTCCATTGTTAATGGATAGTGCTTCAGCTCTTGCATTGTCAAAAATCCAGTCCAGCACTCTAGGACCAAACATATAGAGATCAGACATCATTTTATAAGGGATTGTTTTGAAAAAGGTCTGATTGATCCTAAGTTTGTGCCCAGTGCTGATGAGCTTGCAGACATTTTACTAAGCCTTTGGATAGTTCAACTTTCCAAAACCTGGTGTTAAGGCTTGGTATGCTGCAGCTAGAATAGGTGACAACTACTGATGATCTCAGTAATTCATATGATGATCATGAGTGCCTGTCACATATAAGTACTGATGAGCTCTTTTAACCTCAGTAGTTTTTATAACTACTGAAGGCTAAAAGTTCTCACAAGTACTGAAGTACTTCATCTGCTCTAAACTACTGAAGTAGTTACAACTACTGATGCAGTCATAACTACTGCAATCAGTAAAAACAGATAAGTACTGATGTCCTATGAAACAACTGAAATCAGCCATAAAGACTGATGAATGTGTTGAGGACAGTTTGAAACAGCTGAAAAGCTAAGAATTGACGAAAACAGCTGAAGAGAACTCTCCTCAGTCGTTTGTACCACTGCTGTTCATTTTAAACAACTGAAGCAAAACCACGTCTTCAGCAGTTTTATAACTACTGATGACCATACCAAGTCTTCAGTGTTTACAACAGCTGATGACAAAACCACTGTCTTCAGTAGTTTCATAACTACTGATGACAAACACCATGTCCTCAGTTGTTTCAATCATCTGAAGTCAAAACCACGGTCTTCAGTAGTTTTCTAAACTACTGATGCCTAACACCACGACTTCAGCTGTTTCAACGTCTGAAAGGATAATACCATGTCAACGGTCGTTTAAAACTACTGATGACTAACACCACATCCTTCAGTCGTTTCCTCACCCGTACCCTATAAATACCCTTAACCTGAGCTCTCCATGCTTATCTTCTTCAAACCTAACGTTCCTCTCCAAAAATTTCCATGGCGTCTATGCAAATTAAACCGCGACACAACTGTGTTGCCTACCTCACAAAATCGCCGATCTGGACTAAGTTCGATACTGCTATCGATCTTATGGTTCAGTCCCATACAACAAGGCATTCCTTCTGAACCCCGTTTTACATACCGAATCCTTGAACCAATTTTGGATGAACGTTAATGTTACTACTGAGGAGAGCAACACACGATCCCTCCGGTCAGTCGTCAACAACAAAGAAGTAGTGATTACTCCTGCAACAATCCGTAAAATTCTTCAACTGAGTGATGCTACCTCTCCTGCTGGATATCCGAAGGGCACCATAGATCTATCATTTGCTCAGCATGGATATCAAGGTGATCTCAGTGCCACCACCATCATGAAGAAACTTTAATGACGCTGAGCGCCTGATTTTTCACATGGTCAATGTATGTTTGGCCCCTAAGACATCGTCTTGGGATCAAATGTCCACCAAATGGCAGCAGGTAATGTATTCTATCCTTGAGCAACAACCACTGAATTTTCAGAATTAATATTTTCAGAGCTCAAAGATATGGCTCAAAAACTAACTGCCAACCGTTGGATACTCTATCCACGGTTCATAATGGCCATTATAATAGACCAGCTTAATGCTGAGGGACTTGTTGGCTTGGGAGTCCCTGCTACGGCTGTTTTGCCAGAAGTATACTCCCGGCACAACTCCGACCGGACACTCAAACTGGCTGCCAAGCTGCGAAAACCACGCAGCTGGAACCCACAGCCACCACCTCCAAATCCAATGTCCCCACCAAACCCACCAAAAAGAAACCAAAATGGCTACTCAGGGAATTGAGTCCCCTGAGGACTCCTGCACAACAAACGCAGGATATATCCACTAGTCCAAACCCCTAGTGGATACATGACTCCTCCAGCCACAGCCGCTCAGGCTTCCTCTCAACAGGGCCTGCAGCAACCAAGGGGCACCTACTTATCTGGGATCTTCCTCACTTGAGGAGATTGCCATTGAAGAGCACCATCCACCCCAGGTGCACACTGCTTCTACCCCTTACCCCAAACAACCGCCCCTCACAGCCCAACTTTAATAGTTGCACAAGTGCTGACTCAATTGCACTCCTCACCCCCTCCCCAGAAACCACTTATTACTGGGAATACCTCTACAATTGAGGGGGAGGAACACAGTGCACTGAGAACCCACAGCACAGGGGTTCCCAATTCTATCTCCTGGTGAGAGAAGGAGCTTAGAATATCTAGTGAGGCTGCCACCTCCTCTGACTCAGCACATGACCAGAGTGAGGCTGGTAACATTGCTAAGACCTCCCTAGAGGCAACAGCTGATGATGGACATTGTCCTGAGGCTGGAAGTCCCCAGTACCAAGCACAAGGGGCACATGCACCAACTGGTCTACACCCAGTGCATGTAAATCCTGCTCTAAGCAGGAGGTCAGGTGATTCAGTATCAACTGATGATGACCTGAGCTTCTTCTTCGATGTAGTTGCTCAAAACACCATTCTAGAGGATGAGGTTAGCAGACTCAAAGAGCTGCTGGCCAAGATGTCTCAGGATGCAAGTCCATCTGCCACCATCATACACCCACAGATGGCACCTTCCCTTGAAGGTTTCCCAACACAGAGCCACCCCAAAATCAACCACCTGCCTCTGCTTCAGGCCCTACTTCTCAGGAACAGAACCCTCCTGAGCAAATAGGTGCTGTACTCAAAAATTCCCTCCCTCTCATCACCCCCTAATCACTGATATAGTGATCAAAGCCCTTGATGAGAGGCTTTCCTCAACATTACAGCCCTTGGTTGATGCTGCTGTCCACAAGACTCTTTCTGCGGTACTCAACCCCTTCCTCCAATGCAACCAAAAAGGGGGAGAGTACTGCAGTGAAAGAAAGAAGAGGAAAAGATCCGAGGAAAAGAAGGAAGCGAAGCAAGCCCAAGGAGAAAGAACAGCAACCAATGCTCACTACAAGCGAAAGAAGGTGCTGATGAGCACATTGCTGAAGATAAAGCCTTGGAGCTACTGATAAAAGAGGCTGATGCCGAACACAGTAGATCAATGGACACATCATTGATCAGCTGTTCAGGCAAGGTCATGACACCCAAAACTTGACTCTGAGATTCGACGACTAGAGATTGAAGAAATCCAGAATAGATGGGCAAGTTATGAAGTGTTAGAAAGAGAAAGGCTAGAAATCATGATAAGATTTATTGCAAAAATCTTGGAAGATCAATGATTGAGATCAAAGCTTGGTCCAGGGACAGTATCTTGGCAATCACCACCAAATCTGTTCGTCTGAAGCATACACTAAGGGGCTTGTTATTGAAGCTTTGAATGAAGTGGGTGCTGGGAGCAGGACTGAGCTAGCAAAGCAATCAAAAGCAACACTCACCTCAAGGATGCTAGCACAGCCTGTCAACATTCCACACCAAAACCACCCAAACCAAACCACCAAACCAACTCCCTTTCCCTCAAAACCCATAGCCGATGATATACCCTTGAAGAAGAAGAGAAGGATATTGAGGCTAGAAGAAGATGAAGAAGATGATGAAGAGGCTGCCGCTCTCAGCTGTGATTCAGTTGCCTAAGGCCACAAGTCACTCCTCAGCAATTACTCCTGAAGTCCAGAGACAAATGGTTAAAGTGAAGCTAGAAGAAGAAGAGCTTCATAAACAGCATGATGAGGAATTGCTGAGAGAGAGTTGACAAAGCTTATGCAGCCACATCTTCCATCAATATGAAGGAGCAAGCCCTCAGACTTTACACTCTCAGGCATACCTTTCAATATCAAAAGGAAAGAGTGAGGATTTGGCCTGATCCCAGGGTCTCTCACAGAATTCATAAGAACAATATACCTCGGAGATACATTGGCCAGGTGAAAAAGATCGTAGATGAAGTGATCTCTCTGGTCTTTGTAGTTTCACCCTGGGAAATCCTAGAAGACTTCAAGAAGGCCTACAAAGCTAATCTAACCCCTCAGAAGATGCTGGAAAACAAAATAGTGAAAAAGGGGTAGTTTACAAGAGGCTTGAGGAAGTCAGGAAAAATGAGCTCCAGTTGTTCTAGAGGGTAATCACCCGGATGAGTTTGCTTACAGAATAATAACAACTGTGGAGCTAAAGAATGGGAAACAGGCCAAATACCTGTTGAGTATTATGGGCCGGAATCATTGTTTGAAGGAGGTGCTGAAGAGCTAACCATGGAGGAACAAATCACCTTCCTTGAGGCCTACACAAGAGAGTCGTACAGACTCATTATGGGGAAGTGAATCTCATGAATGGGATAACAACTCTGTGTCCAGTTCCCCAAAACAGAGTTCCCATTCATACTCTGCCAAACAAATATTTGAGGTTCTTCCCAGGCCGGAGCGTACATGGGTCATCTTCTCTACTGATCAAGAAGGAAAAAGACCAACATTTTTGCCATCAATAAGTGGGAGTATAAATAAGTTAGAGGTTTTGGCTGCATTGGTTCAGGGGGAGTGTTGGACCAAAAGAACCAATGAGCCAAGATCAGAAAACCTCTA
Organism: Flaveria trinervia; assembly: GCA_025506515.1. Classification (NCBI taxonomy): domain Eukaryota; kingdom Viridiplantae; phylum Streptophyta; class Magnoliopsida; order Asterales; family Asteraceae; genus Flaveria; species Flaveria trinervia. Next base: position 82,297,215 of record CM046443.1, on the reverse strand, counting down.
AGTCCCACACGGTATCACAACAACTGCTGAAAGCCTCATCAGTAGTTTGACAAGTGCTGAAGACTTCAACAGCTGAAGATCAAGTGCTGAAGACCTTAACAGCTGAAGAACCAAAGTGCTGAAGTACAACAGCTGAAGAACACAAGTGCTGAAGCTGAAAGACCAAAGTACTGAAGTACAACAGCTGAAGAGTTCACAAGTGCTGAAGATCAACAACTGATGTACAAAGTCTGAAGACAAAGACTGAAGACATCAGCTGATGATATCTACTGAAGTCATCAGCTGATGAAACGCCTGAAGGTCAAAGTCTGAAGATCAAGTACTGAAGCCTCAGTAGTTTGTCACAACTGCTGAAGAGTACTTCTTCAGTAGTTGTGATATCAGTAGTTTTATTTTCTGTTTCAGTAGTTTTGTAAAACGACTGAAGAGCTTGTTCTTCAGTCGTTGTAGTTTCAGTAGTTTTATATTTTGTACTTAACTTGCTGATATGTTCTCAGTAGTTGTGAACATTTCAGTAGTTTGTTAAGAATAGTTATTTCTGTATTGGATCTGCCAGTTGTCACTTTCCGTGATAACAGCAGTGACTGTTGCACTCTATATAAGGAGTGAACCTATTGTAATGAGTGATATGAGCAATTGAATGGAATGATTGATTGATTCGATTAGAAATATTCTACATCTATAAACATTCCTAGAAATCAGAAATTCATATTCTCTCCCTATAACCGTATGCGATCTAATGCTTACAATATCGATTGCTTGCTACAATTTGTCTAATTCGTGTTTGTATTCCGCTGCTTATATTTGATACATCAAACTTGTGATCACTGATCCTGTCAAACCTTTTGGATTCTGACGTGCCGTGGATTTGTAATAAAATCCATGTGATGTGTCTACTTCCATTACGTAATCCAACGGTGGGATCTTCCCAGATTGGTTTTGATGTTCGGGCCTGCACCTGTAAGCAAGGAAGACACGTACAACATAGCTCCACACATCACGCTCATACCTGGCCACCAATAATCGTCTCATATCTGTTACATTTTCGTGGCCTCGGGGTGAATAGAGTATCGTCTGGAGGCTTCATCCATAATTCACACGTGATCCCCAAACGAGGGACCCAATCCTCCCGAACGAGCGTTCTAACAACAGTTCGTGTTTTTCACCAAAGTTACACCAGATCTCTCATTCTCTCAGGTGAGTAGATACATGTGTCCATAGTTTCTGAACTAATGTAAATGTTTGTATTGTCTTACAAATGTAAATTGTTACAGGTACTACTGAAATGCAATATGTGGTTGTGTTAATAATGTTTAAATATTTCATTGGTTGGTATGTTATACCGTTATTGAACTGACTATATAGGTTGTGGTTGTTTGAATAATATCTACAAATCATTAGATATGAAACATATCAAACTTAATATGTGAAGTTCTCATGCGATTGGTCCATGCAAATGGACATTACGCATGAACAAATCAGGCTATAAAACGTCGTATGAATGAACCAGAGACTGGATCAGTCGCTATGAGTTGAAAACATGAGATTGAATCAGTCTCACGACTGAACACTCAGTCATGCAATGGATCACAGCGCATTGACTCAATCGCACGACTAAACCATGCAAATGGTCCAATCGCACGATTGAGAACCCCTAACCTATAAATACCACTTAAATCATGGAAAAACAAGACACTGTGAATATTTTGATACCCAGACGTATCCTAGCCATCCAAAGACCTCTAGTAACCTACTCCAACTTATAGATCGCAGTAGATCGATTGCTGATCATTCTTAGCGTTTAGATTCAATCTTTAATTGATTCTACGTGTGTTCTCACTGATTGGATTGCCAATAAAATAGGATTCCACACTATTTGATTCGGTATTCATGTAAATCTGTTAGTATTCATCCAATACATGATCCTAACAAGTGGTATCAGAGCTTTGGCTCTAGATTTACGTGTGATTCAATATTTTGATATAAAAATTGTGTTTTTCCTCTCAAAAACGCAATCTTTGTGTCAAATCGGGTTTTAGACGTCTCCTGATCATAAAGTTAAGTTTCTTCTGGCATACGGCAATTAGGTTTAGCAAAAATTCGTGCTTTTGCGTTCAAACACCTTAAACCTACGAATTTTCAAAATCCAGCAGGCCCAGTCTCACGATTGACTCAATCGCACGACTGAGTTCATACTCATTCCCCATACGCACGATTGGACTCATTCGTACCTCCATTCGTACGACTGAGAAGCATATTCACACTGTTCAACCGCATTAGTTCATTCACTCGACTGAGTCATCCGCATTAGTTCAGTCGCATGATTGAACCATCCGCATAGTTCAATCGCCCGAATAGCCCAATCCACACCTTCATTCGGACTAATACAACAGTTCGGTTTAAAGTTAAAGTTAATAGCAATGGAAGACCAATACTTAGCATTCATAGCAGGGAGAGACTCACGTATACAAAACTTACTACTACCGGAGAATGAAGTGGGGAATCACAACAATTCCCCAAAGCTAATTACATTAGACGAATAGCCATCATGGAAGCAACGTTTTGAGATCTACTTAAATGGAGTAGATCCCAATCTGTGGGAGTCTATAGAGACAGGGTACAACATGCCTGTAGGAGCTGATGCTGTCAAACTCACACTTGGTGGCATGACTAACGGGACAAAAGGTGAAATACAATGCAGAAAAGAAGGTTTATGCTTTGCTTACACAGTTAATTCTAAAGGATATTTTCCATCAATTCTCAGAATATACACAAGCAAAGAAGCTATAGGATGCATTGGAGAAAAGGTATGACAAATGAATCATTGAAGGCCATAAAGGCTAAGGTATACAAAGGAGTTTGACAATTCTCCTCGATGGGAAAAGAAAGCCTAGATGATATGATTGATAGGTTCTACCACTTGATCAGTGAGATGCACACTCATGGAGTATCGACGTCAATAGAGGACAAAGTGTCCAACTTGCAGACGGGCTGCCGGAGAATAGGTTTCATTTGTCTCCAATCTCAGACATATGGTATGCTAACAAAGTTAGATATCAATGACTTCATTTTGAAGTTGAGAGGGGAAGAACTAAGAATGAAGTACAAAGATCAAAAGGCTCTTATGATCAGAATCTAGCATGTACAACGCGACTCCTCAAGCCAAAACATCTGGAGCACCTCTTCAAACAGCTTTTGTATCAAGCTCGTCTGGTCCTTCACTAGCCTCTACTTCAGGGTCAGAAACATCAGGGTTGTCTGGTACCCATACATTGCACCTGAAGCAATGCAGCAAAGTTGAAGACTGAGAACTTTGGCAATGTGACAGTTGAGGTAGCTAAAGAGCACATGGATCTCTTAGCTGCGGTAGTCCATTCCTATGATGGACTAATTGCTGGAAAGATTGGGAACTGCCATCTGGCAGATGAGGATTATGAGCAAGTGGATGAGACAGAGCTGGAGCGGATGGACATAATGTGGGCCTTAGCCAGTGCAGTCCGGAGAGCTAAGAAGTTTGTCAAAAAGACCAGACAAAATTGATTGCAACTAAGGACACTACCTTCGGTTTTGATAAATCCAAGGTAACCTGCTTCAACTGCGGTGAGAAAGGGCACTTCAAAAGGGAGTGCGTGAAGCCAAAGAAGACTGGCAATGGGAATCCTTTCTCCTCCTTCAATCGTCAGGAGAAACCCACTAGCAGTCCTACTTCATCAAGCAAGGATCCCAAAGCCTTGACTGCTCATGATGATGAAGGACAGGACTGGAGCTTTCGGTTTGTCTCACCGAGAGAATCCAATATCGCTAGTGTGGAGGATATAGATGATGACTCAGCTAGTGAAGGAGATATTGCAGTCGAACTTGCGATGTCAACATCAGAGAAAACTGCACCAGTGGTCAACTACCTGCCTGAAGAAGGGAAAACTATGACAACATTAGAATCACCAGCTCCAGAAACACCAGATTCTGCATTGATGGCTGATTCTCAGAACCGCTCAGGTAAGTACTACTGACCAACTTTTAATAATCATGCTTGTTCTGATTGTAATAAATTAAGGAAAGCATTGATTTAAAATTTACTAGGTTATTAGATCATAATGATAACTTAGTAAAGGACTTGGAACTGTGCACTGAAGCTAACAGAGTGTTAAACAAAATGAGCATAGTTACAAAGAAAAGATAGACCTTTTGAACAAACAGCTTAGGGAACAGAAGTTGTAGCTTTAACCAAGCTAATGACATTAGGTACTATCTAAACTCCCTAGAGGACACTAAGAAACAAAAGGCAGTTTTAGAAGTAGAAGTTAATTCCTAAAACAAAAACTGCATAGTTGGACTAGTTCTTCACACTAGTCCAAAACTTAGTGAGAGAGAAACAAGAGGGAGGGATTGGGTTATAAAGTGGTTCCACACCACATGAGATCTTGATGAACACAAAATGTAAACCAATTAATGATAATCCATCAAGGATCATGTGGTGTCTACTCCTCTTGTAAGTGATCCAGATTCCACATGTTCATCAAATGAATCTGGCACTAAACAAAAGGAGGCCACTTCAAAGGCAAAAGGTAAAATGCCTTGCATAATCTGGACAAAGAATTTGAAAAAGTTAGTATAAAGTCTGGTTCAACAACTGTCAAATCTGAACCTAAAAGACAGTAATATTAACCAATCACGTGCATCATGTCAAAGTCCAGAAAATAGAAAAGAAAAAGATGTTAAAAATGTTAAAGCAATTAACTTTGTAAAACCAGAAAAAAAATCTAAACAAGGAGAGTCAAAACCAAAACAAAGTAAGGTCACAGGTGTCATATACATCTCCACAAAAAAACAGTTAAATCGTAAAGTCGAAAGCAGAGGTGCTACAGTTGTGGAGAGTATGGACACATTGCGTCTCATTGTCCTTACTATCAGACACCGAGGAGGAAAGTTGAACTTCCTGAACAAAAACCTAGCTCTTTTAAGAGGAACTCAGTGACCACCTAAAAGAGATAGTGAACCTAAAGTTCAACACATTAGCCAGTCGTCTGTTTATCATAACAGGCCTTACACAAAGCTGGCTTATGGAAGGAGAAATCAACCTCATTGTCTGATAATGAGAACAAGAAGACATCTGAGCTTCCCTCTCCTCGAACGGTCAATGGGTAACATTTATGATGTGTGATGCCTTGGGAAACCCAAGCCAGTGAAGGCTTGGGTCCTAACCTGAACTAATGTTTTCAAATGAATGTGCAGGGTGTTCACTATAGTGTTGAGACCAACACGTGGATCATAGACAGCGGAGCATCCAGGCACATGACAGGGAACGGGACACTCCTATCAAACGTCAAACAGATAAAAGGAGGTCACGTTTCGTTTACTAGAAACAAAGGTGGGTACATCACAGCTCAAGGGGAAGTAGGTAATCAGAAAGTGAAGTTTGACAAGGTAAAATGTCAACAACTTCAAAATAACTTGCTTTCTGTTTCTCAAATTTGTGATAAAGACTTTAAGGTAGTATTTGACAACAAGAAGTGCTATGTCCTGAAAAAGGACTATGTCATCACGGAGGATCAAGTATTAATGTCTAGCTCAAGATATAAGGACCTTTATGTCTTGGATCTATCAAAGGCCTCCATAACGGATCATGAAGTTCAGTGCTTCTTTCAAAAGCTACTGAGAAGGAATCCATCTCCTGGTATAGGAGAATGGGACACATTAATCCATGGAAGATGAATCACTTGATCCAGAATGATCTAGTGAGAGGATTAACGTCAAAAACTTCCAACTTCAGGATTTCTATGTTGCATGCAAGAAGGGCAAACAGACGAAGATGTCTCATAAGGTAAAGAAAGTTCATTCTATGGAACTTCCTCTTGAACTTCTTCACATGGATCTGTTTGGTCCAGTCAGTACAAGAAGCATCGCAGGCGACTTGTACTGCTATGTAGTTACTGATGACTACTCAAGATTCACTTGGGTGATGTTTCTGAAATCCAAATCAGAAACATTTGAGTCATTCAAGGAATTAGTAACTACTCTGGAGTCTCTATATAAGTTGAAGGTACGTCAAGTGTGCTCAGACAACGGAACCGAGTTCAAGAATCAATGGATAGAGGCTTACTGCAAGGAAAAAGGAATTGTGCATCAGTTCAGTTCTGCCTACACTCCTCAGATGAACGATGTTGCTGAAAGGAAGAATCGCAGCTTGATAGAGACAGCACGGACGATGCTAGCAGACTCAAAATTGCCCATCCAATTCTAGAATGAAGCAGTTACAAATGTGTGTTATACGCTAAATGGGTCTGGTAGTTAAACGCCATAAAAAGACATGTTACGAGTTAATTCAACGACGTAAACCCAATCTAGAGTATCTCGAGCCGTTTGGTGCTCCGTGCACCCTACTGAAGAAGACTCAGGAGGGAAAATTCAGGGAGAAGGCTGATGAAGGTATCTTTCTAGGATACAACATACCGAACAAGAGGGTTTACAACAACTCTACGGGTCAGGTAGAAGTGTGGTGTAATGTTGATGTTCAGAGATAAACTACACCACTTGCTGGAAAAGGACCCGCCTTCTTTTTCGACTATGATGGATTCTTCAAGTCCTTCAACATACCACTCTCCACTTCTGATGATGAGTTAGAAACAAAGATGATGTATGATGTTCTGAACACACCATCTCAGGAATCGACATCATCTGGACTACAAGGCGATTCATCTAACAACTCAGGGGGAGCACTTGCCGATAGTGACTCTTCCTCTGATGAAGAAGCTGTGGAGACTGATCAGAACAACCAGGAGCAACATGTTTCCCCTACCGATAGTCCACAAGCATCTGACATTGATGTCTCTATGTCTTCGGATCCTCAGACTCCTACTGCCTCAGATACTGAACCGAATGTTCATAATCTAGACTCTGAGGTAGTTGTTCTAACCACTCCTGGTTCACGACTAAATGTGTATCATCCTTTGGATAATGTCATTAGAGATGTGAGATCAGGAGTTTAGACTAGAAATCAGTTGTATTCAGCTGATTATGCCTCAATGATGGAAAAGGGTTACATTCATGATGGTGCATATTGTTGCTTTGTGTCTCTGCAGAAAGCATTTCGACAAGTCGAGGGGATAGATTACAATGAAGTGTTTGCACCCGTGGCAAGAATGGAAGCAATCCGTATCTTCCTTGCCTACACATTGTATATGAAGATTAAAGTTTATCAACTTGATGTGAAGAGTGCATTCCTTCATGGTGAAATCAGAGAGACAGTGTACGTCAGTCAACCCGAGGGATTTGGGGATCTATATCATCAGGATAGAGTTCACAAACTTGACAAGGCTCTATATGGGCTTCATCAAGCTCCTAGAGCCTGGTATGAGAAACTCTCGACTCACCTTGTGTAATACAGTTTTTGCAAAGGTGTCATTGACTGTACACTGTTCATAAAAGAAAAGGATGGAGATTTACTGCTTGTTCAAATCTATGTAGATGACATAATCTTTGGTTCAAAGAACAAAGATCTATGTAAAGAATTTGAAGTAATAATGAAGGCTGAGTTTGAGATGAGTGCCATGGGAGAGATGAAATTCTTTCTCGGGTTACAGGTTGATCAGACACCAAAAGGAATTTTTCTACATAATACAAGTATGTCAGAGATATCCTCAGTCGGTTTGACATGGAGAATGCTTCCGCAGCTGGGACTCCACTTGCTACAAACCATGATGTAGCTCCCGACGAGAACGGTGATCTGGTCGATGCAACCATGTACCGAGGAATGATTAGATCTCTCATGTACCTCACTGCCTCAAGACCTGATATCATGTATGCGACATGTTTATGTTCAAGATATCAGGCAAAGCCAAAAGTTAACCATCTGATAGGGGTCAAAAGGATCTTTCGTTATCTGAAGGGTACTCCAACACTTGGGTTGTGGTATCCTCATGACGATGACTTCGAGCTAATAGCATATAGTGACTCGGATTACGGTGGCTGCAAGATGAACTACAAGTCTACATCAGCGGGATGTCAATTCTTTGAGAGGAGATTAATGACCTGGCAGTGTAAGAAGCAGACCTTGGTGGCTTTGTCAACCTGTGAAGCCGAATACGTTGCTATCGCAAGTTGCTGTTCACAAATCATATGGATTCAACAGCAAATGCGAGACTACGGTTTGAATTTCTCTTCTACTCCTATTTTTGTTGATAACTCTGCTGCAATTACAGTAACTAAAAATCCGGTCCAACATCCTAAGACCAAACACATCGGCATAAAATATCACTTTATACGTGATTGATTTAAAAAGAACCTAATCGATGTGATTAAAATAAATATTGATTTTCAACGCACTGACCTCTATACAAAGGCTTTTGATAAACCATGTTTTCTATATTTGTTAGAGGTCAATAGCGTTAAAAAAAGTGATGTAATTCCCGATGATGACCATGTGTAGTCCGATGCGTATTGTGAAATCTTTCTTTTAATTTTTATTTTCTTTATTTATTGTTTAACTTTAAGTAGTTTAAATTAACTTGATGTTATTTGGTCGCCTATTAAAATCCTAAAAAGCGTAAATCGGTTACGGTTTTAGAATTTTAGGGGGAGAATAGGTCAGTTAGTAACATTAACAAAAAACCCAAGGGAGGAGGAGAGGCTAGCTAATAGAAACTAGATCGTATCTGTGATACCGATTCAATGACTTTGGAAAATGATAGTACACAGGAACAAACCACTTGGGACTTAAAAGTTTAAATAAATAAGATGCGAAGTTCAAAGTATAAGTTTGTGTAGTCTGAGCAATATAAAAGGAAAAATGATAGTAAAACTAGCTACTGCTAAGGTAACACAAAGAAAGTAGACCTAGAGGTTGTTAGACCACAGATGATATGTTGGTAGATTCAACACAATAGATGATTAGACCTTGTTGGTGATCTCAAGAACAAACTAAGTTGTTCAACAAGCTGTGGGTTAACATCTTATCCCTGGTTAACACAATCAACAAAATTCCAATAAGGGGTGACGAGCAGAATAAACGCCACAAATGTGAGCGTAAGACCAAAATATGAGCAAAAGCAATCAAACTAATAACTTATGTTGTTGGCGAGATCTGTGACAAAAAGATTAAAATTTCTCAAAACAGAAGATAAGTTATGTACCTCTCTGATGTGCGGTGACACTGACCTGAGGATAAGCATAACCTATATATTCTAGACTTCATTGTTGTTTGCCGCCTCTCTGCTGTGCGGTGGCACTGACCTGAGGCTTGGCTTCTCTTTGAAAGTTCTAAGAATATTTTCTTCTTGAAAACTATCCTGAGACCGCTCAAAAATCTCCTGAGGAATGTTGATTACTATATAAGTGGGGGATCCACAAATGCTTGTTGAAATAATCAAACCCTAAACTATCACCAATCTATGTCAAAAATCTGTGTATGGATTTAAGAGGACCAGAATGCTGACATCATCGTGGCTACAATTCTTGAAAGTCCAAATCAATATGGGGATCTAATAGTACTAGTATGATTTCCTAAACTTGCTAACGACTCTAGATGAAAAACAAGAATTGAGCATCAAAAGGTGTTGATAACATGTCCCATATGATTTGACTTGCCTGTATGATTCCAAATTGAATTGGTCCAGTTTAAGTCTTTTATTTTGTTTAAAATTAGTCAAATTCAGTTTGTTTGATATCAGACTACACCATGGAATTCAATAGGGTATTTAATCATCTAAAAGGGTCACGTCTGAGGTGACCACACGTGTTTTCAAAGGTAAAATTAGTGACGTCTGAGGTGACAAATTGCTTAAAAGGATCACGTCTGAGGTGGTCAAAAGTTTTTCAAGTTAAAATGATCATGTCTGAGATAATCAAATGTTCATAGAGTTTAATCAAAGGTTAAAAAGGGTTTAAGTGAGAAATGGTCATAAAGTCAAAATCATGAGTATGATCCAATAAAAGGGTTTAAGTGAGAAATGGTCAGAAAGTCAAAATCATGAGTATGATCCAATCGCATGACTAGACCATGAGTATGGACCAACGTACGAATGAACCATACTCATGCACTAAACAGCCGAATGGCACATGGGTACGAACCATTCACCCGAATGGCTTATCAGAATGAGCCATTCGACCAAATGGAACTGTGCGAATGAGTCAGTCGTCCAACTGAAATCCAGTCGGCCAACTGAAATCTAGTCAGCCGACTGAATGTGATCGACTGAGCCAATCGCCCTAATATCGCACATCTTACCGTTACTCTGCCCAAATTTCGTTAGACCAAAGTTTCCGACTTCTCTTGATATTCTAACTTTCGTTGGTGATTATACAAGTAAAATGCGGTGTACCCGTGCCAAAAACTCCATCGATTGGCCTCTAAAATTCAAGAAATTGGACCAAACAAGAACCAAACTGTGAATGGACTAATAACCTAACTAAACCATGTAAAATGTTGAAATAAAGGTTATTAGGTTATTAGGTTATTAGTATAATGAATGCGAGTCTAAAGAACCATTACACGATGTCTAATTTCAAGAATTGGTTAAAAAATCGAATCACAGTCGACCGAATAGTGGGTCATGCGACTGGACACCAGGATGAAGTCCAATCGCACGATTGAGTTGGTCAAATGGCTCAATCGTCCGAATGGATCATACGAATGAGCTCAGTCAGCCGACTGAACCAATCGCTGGCTCAGTCAACTGATTGAACTCAGTCGCCTTCTCAGTCACTCGACTGAATCCAGTCGCATGCCAAGTCAACCAACTGAACACAGTCGCATGGTTCAATCGCATGAATGAACCAGAATGAACTCAACCAAGTTAATTAGAACTGATTTGTGTCATGTGGTTATCTAATGTCTATGTGTCTTGTGTGATGATACAAACCACCCCACCAGACTTCACCCGCTGACGGTGAGAGGGTGCTTCATGAGGATGAAGTACGCTGGGGATATTAACGCAGGTGTGCTCAAAAAGAGCAACCTGTGTCCCCAATACAAGTACTTGGCACATGTCATCCTCAAGTGCTTGGCTTCACGAAGGGGTGGGTTTGATGATCTTTCAGACCAGATTCAAAATGCCTACGTGGCACTGGTGCTGAACCACCCTTTCAGCTTTTCTAGCATGATTTTCTCTTACCTGATAGACAACTTGGAGGTGAAGGGCAAAGAGGGTTTCTGCATGTACCCTAGGTTTTTACAGATGATCTTTGATGAGAAGCAGCCCACACTGCCCAAGGAGAGCCACGACGTTGTGTCTTTGGAGATTATGGTCGATACGACACTGGGTCATATGAAGGTTTACCGGGGAAAGCAGGTCAAACCCCCGGTAAAGAGACTCATAGGCCGTCTGGCCAAGGTGGATTACGTGGCACCAGGGAGGCGTAAATGGCACCACGTAGACAGTGATTCGGATGTCGAGCAGCTGGTGCTCCCTGAAGATGAATCCGATGACGACAACAGTGATGATGGTGGAGATGTAGGGCCCACTCAACTGAGGGCCCTCACTGCTGATATAGCATCTCCAGCATCCACCCAAGGTGGAACAAAGGCTGCAGGGTTCCATCAGGACTTTCGTCTTGACGAGGAGGAGGAGACGGACGAGCAGCCCCTAACTCGTACTGTAGGGAGCAAGGTGGTCGCCACCGACCGAGGTATTCGGGAGGTTGGTGGACGCCCTGGCGAGTCTGGGGAGGCTGACACTAATCCTACCTATGCTCCCAATCAGCCTAGCAGTGTTCCATGGGGAGCATCCACCTCGAGGGGATCAAGGATGAAAAGGATGGCTCAGCCCCACGGTTTGAAGAATAAGAGGAGGATGACCTTCATCTCCATCACTCCACCTACTACCACCACTCCACCTACCACTACTATCATAACCACTCCACCACCACCTTCATCTATACCACCCCCAATCTTCACCACTCCACTACCACCTTCATCTATACCACTCCCATCTTCACCACTCCACCACCACCTTTATCTATACCACCAGCAATCTTCACCACTGCCACCACCACCACCACTAGCCACCATGCAGGACCATCATCTTACCCCTCCTATCCATCTGGATCCTCTCTACCTCCTAGTGGGGTAGAGGAACAGCTCTCGGCACTTAACCATATGGTGTTGAAGCTGTTGCCAGCCGATGACGAGAAGACTGCCTAGATTCGTCAGCTAGTAGATCTTACTGCTGCACAATCTCAGCAGATATCTTAGCAGGCTCAGCTGATTGAGTAGCAGGCACAACAGATTGCTGCATAAAGCTCAGAGATGTCCCAACTCCAAGAGCAAATTGCTAAAATATTTCGACTCAATCCAGATGAGATCATGAAAGACGCTCCAACAGTCCATGTGGAAAGTGACGACGAGCTCAACGATGTTGACGAGATCAAGATTGAAGATGTCACGGACCAACACTATCCAGAGTACACTAACATTGAGGGTAATGTCATTCCTAATCTGGGCGGCAACCTTGTCAGTGAAACTTTTGAGACTCTGGATAGAATGGAAGAAGAGTCTGACAAGAAAGAAGATACAGCCCAAGCCTCAGAAGCTGAAGTCAATATCAGAAAGGCTGAGTGGGCTGCATGCTTTGAAGAAATACGAGCCCAACGCAGTGCTTCAACGTCAACTACCTACACCAAGCTATATAAAATGAAGAAACATCAAAAGGTGTCAGGCAAAATCATAGCATGAGCGTATTTTGAAGACCTCAATGTTTATGCAGTTAAACGTGAGAAAGAGATTGAGTACTTCAGGTTCCCACATGACCTGAAGACTCTTCCTGAGCTAAACTAGTTAGCAAAGTTAAAATTGCTATACGCTGACCCATGGAAAATGCCAGGCTGGTTCGAAACTGCTCTAAAAAGAGAGTACCACACCAGATGGGTCAACTTCAAACTTAACAGCCAACGAGGTATATCAGATGGTCTGAGGTTGATGCCATTACTGGAAAACCTAAAATAGTGCTGAAGTGGAGTCCTCCGCGCATAATGTCTAAGATCCCTCTACGGAAATGCCACAGGACTTCACTCCACACTTCAAATGGTGGTACTATGATTGGAGGACAGGAAAGGCAGTCATAGTTTTGAATAAGAATGGTGTAATGGAAACCATCAAGGTGTTCGACCCAATATGGCTTACAAACTTGTCCACAGATGATGTCTATACATTGTACAAGTGGCCATTATTCTATGACTCTCAAGATATTGTACAAGCTTTACAATTTCAGAATGTTTAAGACTCTGTTTTGCTTTTGAGATACATGTCGGAGTCACTAGAGAAGAGAAGTACAAGACGTTTGAGGAACTTATGAAGGATTTAAGACATTAGACAAAACTAGGTCCAAAGGGGAGTTTGTAGATACATGTGTCCCTAGTTTCTGAACTTAATGTAATACATTTGTATTGTCTTACACATATGTAATTGTACGGGTACCTAATGAAATACAATATGTGGTTGTGCTTATATAATGTTGAATATTTCATTGGTTGGTATGTTATAATGCTTATTGAACTGACTATATAGGTTGTGGTTGTTTGAATAATATCTACAAATCAATTAATGACTATGAAACATATTCAAACTTAATCATGTGAAGTTCTCATGCGATTGGCCCATGCTAATGGACCATACGCTTGAACAACTTCATGCTAATGAACCAGTCGTACGAATGAACCAGGAGACTGGATCAGTCGCATGATTGAAACATGAGATTGACTCAGTCGCACGATTTTACACTCAATCGTGCGAATGGATCAACCGCATGACTCAATTGCACGACTGAACCATGCAAATGGTCCAGTCGCACGATTGAGAAACCCGAACCTATAAATACCACTTAAATCGTGGAATAACAAGACACTTTGAATATTTTGATACCCAGACATACCCTAGCTGTCTAGAGACCTCTAGTAACCTGCTCCAACTTCATAGATCGCAGTAGATCGATTGCTAATCATTCTTAACGTTTAGATTTAATCTTTAATTGATTCTACGTGCGTTCTCACTGATTGGATCGCCAATCAAATAGGATTCTGCACTATTTGATTTGGTATTCGCGTAAATCTGTTAGTATTCGTCCAATACATGATCCTAACAAGTTAAGATGATCTTCTTTCAATGCCTTATCTTGAAACTCTTTGACTTGCTTCATCACATCGAGGTCATGACCAACTGATAAGCTTTCACCCAAATCGGCTCAGGTCTCTCCTTTCGGCTAAGGGCATCCGCCACCACATTGGCTTTGCTCGAATGGTAGTGGATCTCGCAATCATAGTCTTTTATGCGCTCCAACCATCTTCTCTGCCTCATGTTCAGGTCCTTCTGCTTAAAGAAGTACTTCAAGCTTTTGTGGTCAGTGAAGATGGTGCACTTCGTCCCGTACAGATAGTGCCTCCAAATCTTTAGTGCAAAGACCACGGCTGCTAACTCCAAGTCATGAGTAGGGTAGTTGACCTCATGAACTTTCAACTGTCGGGATGCATAGGCTATAGCCTTCAATCTCTGCATTAACACGCACCCCAACCCCGAGTAGGAAGCATCAGAATAAACCACCAGATCTTCGCTTCCATCGGGTAATGACAGAACAGGAGCTTAAGTCAATCTTGCCTTCAATTCTTCGAACGCCTTCTCTTGAGCTTGACCCCATACAAACTTCACATCCTTCCGGGTCAACTTAATCAGTGGAGAAGCAATCTTAGAGAAGTCTTGGATAAACCTTCTATAGTAGCCTGCCAAACCCAAGAAGCTACGAATCTCAGATGGCGTCTTCGGAGACTTCCATTGCATCACCACCTCCACCTTTGCTGGGTCCACCATAATCCCATCAGGATTCACCACATGACCCAAGAACTAAACTTCGCGCAACCAAAATGCACACTTGGAGAACTTGGCATACAACTTCTCCTTTCTCAACGTCTCCAGAACCTCCCGAATATGACCGGTGTGCTCAATCTCGCTCTTCGAATAAATCAAGATATCATCAATAAACACAATCATTGATTTATCCAACATCGGCCGACACACCCGATTCATCAGATCCATAAAAACGGCTGGCGCATTGGTCAAACCAAAAGACATGACAAGAAACTCGTAGTGACCATAGCACATGCGGAAAGCTGTTTTAGGAACATCCTGTTCCTTCACCTTCAACTAATGGTAACCAGATCAAAGATCTATCCTTGAAAACCAACTGGCACCTTGAAGATGATCAAACAAATCATCTATTCTTGGTAAGGGGTATCGGTCCTTCACCGTCAGCTTGTTCAACTCATGGTAGTCAATGCACATCCTCATGCTACCGTCTTTCTTCTTCACAAACAGGACTGGAGCACCCCAAGGAGAGATACTCAATCTAATGAACCCCTTATCAAGCAGCTCTTGCAACTGCTCCATCAATTCCTTCATCTCCATCGGAGCAACCGATACGGTGCCTTTGCAACAGGCTGGGCACCCGGTATCAGATCAATCTGAAACTCAATCTCTCTGTCAGGTGGCACTCCTGGTAAGTCTTCTGAAACACATCCGGAAAGTCACACACACCAATACATTAGACAGTTGTAGCATGGGTGTATCCACATCCTTTACATAAGCCAAGTAGGCGCTACATCCACACCTCATACACTTTCCCACCACCGCCATTGAGATTACCTTCGGGATCGTAGTAACCCGATCCCCATAAACAGTTACCGAACTCCCGTCAGGCGCTGTCAAACGAATCATCTTCTTGCAACACACAATGTTCACCTCGGAGTCTGCCAACCAATCCATCCCAAGAACCAAATCAAAACCACCTAAGGTCATCACGAATAGTCTAACAGGAAACTTATGACCCTCAAGTTCCACATCACAGTTCTCTATCATCTTAGAAATCCTGGTAGACTTACCTATGGTAGTTTCTACATCGAAGGGCGCATCAACACGTCTACTACTAACAGGCATCTTAACACAGAAAGCAACATAAATAAAACTTTTAATGGCACCCGAATCAAATAACAAAGAAGCTAAAGTTTGGTTCACTAGAAACGTACCGGACACAACATCTGGGTCCGTCCTAGCTTCCTCATGTGTCATAGTGAATGCCCTGGTGCTCACCCTCGGTCCTTCACCTCCCGTCTTCTTCGCCCTGGAACCCTCGGCCCTTGGCTTCTTACAATCCTACTCATGTGACCCTCTTCTCCACAGTTAAAGCATCGGACCGTACGACAATCCTTGGCTATATGCCACACCTTCCCATATTTGAAGCATCCGTTAAATCCCAACCTACATTCTCCTGCATGCTCCCTTCCACACTTGCTACACCTTTTTGACCCCGCACTCAATGTGGCCACACGACGGTCATCCACCTGTGCCTTCTTGTTAACCGTCGAGACATTACCCCGACCAAACCTCTTCCCCTGCCAGTTCCGATCACCACCACTCTTCTTGCCACCCTTAGCCACCACCACCACAACCCTTTCATCATATAATCTCCCTGCCAAGTCCACCGCCAACCTAAACGTGCTCGGTCGGGCAACGATCATATGCCTGCGAATATTCGCTGGCAAACCCTGAATATACCTCTTGATCTTTCGAGACAGAGGTGTCATCTGATCCAGCACCAGACGCGCCATCTAGTTGAATTTGGTGGTGTACTGTTGGTGTGTCATGGTTCCCGCCTCCAATTGCAGGAATTCTCTCTCAACTTTATCCATTTCTATATGAGGACAAAACTCCTCAATCACCAACTTCTTCAACTCAGACCATCTCATCCTCCTGATGGCCCTGCTACCCTCAGCTTGGACTATATTGTCCCACCAGCACAAAGCCGAGTCCACAAAAGAATGGGCAACAAACTTTACTTTCTGGTCCTCCCGACATTCGCTGATATTCAATACAGCTTCCATTTCTCTCACCCACTGGTGAGCAGCAGCAGCAGTGCCGTTTCCATCAAAAGTAGGGGACTTGCATCGTTGAAACGCCCCATAGTTACAGCCTCGTGCCGCCTCCAGCGCAGGCTCTTCTTCTTCCTCTTCCTCATCATCAGAGGGAACTGTTTCCGGCTTCGGTTGTTCCCGTCCTCCCGAGGACCTGTTTTTCTCTTTTCTTTCCCCTTCTTGTACACCCTTGATAACTTCAATCACTACAAATGGTAAGATCGTTTGCATGACTTGATGAACTTCTTCAACAACAGCCTCCTTCACCGAGGCTCTCAGATTGGCGCTCTCGTCGCCACCCTCCGGATGAGGGGTCTCTGGTTCTTCAGGAACCACCTTTTCCATTCTGGGTCTTCCTCTCTTGGGTCGCGGCTCAGCACCAAGCCCATCAGGACCTCCTCCACGAGAGGCTTTCGAAGATCTACCACCGGCCATTCACACGCACATTGAAAGATTCAAACACCAACACGTTCATTCAAGGGAACAACTGAGTTTATGTCAAGTATAGTAAGTCCCTAATTATAGTGGCCAGTTATGATTAGCCACTTACTTTACTCTTCACACCCCGAGCATTACCTATCCTGACTACATCAGTATTTAAATCCACAAACAACACATAACACATCACATGCGCACATAATACTGGTTAACTTTATGAAAATACCTGATGGCACGCAACTACTCAAATTGGCATTCCTTCCCTTTCCATCCCTTCTCAGTTTCAGTTAAGGTTTATTTTGAAAATTTACCCATTTCAATTAAACTTTGGCTCTGATACCAACTTATAAAGCTCCATTCTAAGGACGCTTACAGCTGGAAAATCATTACACGTAAAACATACATTTTCATTTCTCTTACATAAATATTGCAGCGGAACATTCAAAAATGACATCTCATTCTTTCATTATAAAGAATTTTGCAAAATAATACATCGTTAATCAGTTGTAAAATACATTGTTACATTACATCACAAAAGCATTAAATAAATGGATGTCATCCTAAAAGAGCTGAGTAGCCACCCCGTGCCATGCTCAGCAATCACTACCTGCCAACTGGAAACACATCAAAGTCAGCGTTGCTGAGTGAGTTCTAGTTTTATAAAATAAAACATACTTTTCTTTTGTTAAAACCATTTTTTACTTTCATGTGATCATACAACATACGTACACATAGATAATATCATTATTATCTTCTTTAATCTTTTATGCCTTCATTCTTTCATCATTATATCTTTCCTTTCCTTCAACCATAAACTTTACCCAGCTATTTCCTGGTACTGGACCTAGGTCTATCATAGATTAGCTATAACGGTGCATCACACCTCTGATCATAGTACCAAGGGTAGAGTTTAGGTGTACCACTGCTACATGCAATACCCAGCTATTCCTGGTACTGGACCTAGGTCTATCATAGACTAGCTATAACGGTGCATCGCACCTCTGATCACAGTACCTAGGGTATGTAGCAATGGGGCTATGCAAATGGTCAATCATAAAGAAAGACCCCGATGTGCATCCTCCCGGCGTAGCGAACCCGCGCACCGTTGGGCTAACCCTATTAATGGCGTGTCCTGACATACTATGCTTACAAGACTTTCTTTACTTTCATCTTTCATTAATGCATGCATTCTTACTTCATGTTCTTCTTTTCTTTATCTTTTACTTTACGTTACATACTACTTTCATTTCATTCATTAACATAACACGTAAAGCCACAAGAAAGATAAGCATACATCATAATAAGGAACATAACATACACAGTCATGAGCATCATACAAGGAAAAATCATACATACATAACATGCATAATCATGCAACATCATCATCATCATGCCCAACATACTCTCTAAGGCCTCAACAGTCATCTTACATGACCTTACGGAAACCTTTACGTCAAAAACTTACATCTGCACTTTCCCCCGAAAGTCAGAAGTTAAACTACACTTTTCCTCGGGTGCAACAGCCCTATTAGGGCGTATGGACACCCTTCAGTCGCATGGCCTCCATGCGACTGAGCATCATGCGAATGGACCAATGTGGATGAACACCCATGCGGATAAACACCCATTCGTGCGAATGAAACTAGTGCGGATGGACTCCATGCGGATGAGTCCCATGCGAATGGACCTAATGCGGATGGAACTAATGCGGATGAGCACTTATGCGACTGGACCCCCAATCCCATGAATCCCCATGCGACTAGCCCTAATCATGTGAATGAGCTCTCAATCGTGCGAATGAACCCCAATCGCACCTCATTCGGCTGTATGGCCTTCATTCGGTCGCCTACTCCTAGCTGGTGCAGAATGCAGTTCATCCCGAACCCAATCTGCCATTTTCTACCTCCAAGCTCATCTAAACCCATTCTAAGCCCAAATCAACCATCCTAAACCTTAGGAATGCATATCACAACACCATTCAAGCACACACAAGCTCAAAAGCAAGACCCAAACAAATTATACACATACCCACACATAAAAAACAGGTCAAACACATACACACTCAAAAACCTGATTTTTCAGATGTGTTCCAGCCTCAAATCATTCAAAAACATGTAAAAGAGGGGTCCTAGAACTCACACAAATGACCATAACGAGAAGAGTTTCAATTTGACCTGCTTCTCAACGATTTTGCTCACCCGAATCAACTCGAACCAACTTTTCTCCCTTTTTCTCTTCTTTCTCTCTTCTCCTCTATTGTTTACTAAAAATATGAGTGTCGGGAGAGGGTTATGGCTGCCCTCTCCCTACAAATATCACCACATGCCCAACTGTCTCTCGTTGGCGAGTTTGGTCCCTCGACTTTGGACTTTATTTCTTTTCTTCTTTATTCGTCGGCTTCAAAATAAATAAATAAATGGGTGTTATAGATTACTAAGGTGGTGAACCCATTGAGCGAGTGATGGCTACTTTGATAGCCTAGTGTGGTCGACTCGAGAAGGAACTGCTGACTACCAAGAAGAAGATAAGGATTTAGGATGATGTGAGTCAATCTTTGTATGGGAGGATGATGACCATCGAGGAGGAGAGACTATTGGATGATAGCACTCTGAGTTAGATGGACTTTCGTTTGGCAGACCTGGAGACTAGCCTCATAGAGACTAGGGACCGACTGACCCAGGCAGAGCAGAGAGCAGATATAGCCGAGGCTGCATTGGTGACAGCTAAGCAGTTACACGATTATGATGGGAGAGCGAGCAGAGACTTCTATGGTTTTGGCTACATTATGTCTGATGATGATTTCATACTTGATGGTGTTGGCAGTGGAGCTTTGTTTTAGGATAGCTATTAGATGCAAGCCGGAGTGCTTGAACCTTTTGATCGAGTTATAAACTCGTTGTTGCATGTTGACAATTAACTTATGATCTTTTGGGATGTTGACTATTATGTGCATGGTAATAGTAAATGTATGACCAAACCACTTATAACCTTAAAATTATGATATTGTTGATTGTGATAAATACTTATATACTTACTATATCCTAAATAAGTTAATTATAAGGAATGAATAGTTATCATATTACATTAACGTCTTACATAATCTAAACTCTTCTTCCCTACCTTCGAAACAGATTTGAATTATGTCACCTGTAACACGAAACACATCCTCGAGCGGGAACACCAATTTACCAGCTACTACAGAGGAACTAGCCCAGTTAATAGCCCAACATGTCAAGTCAGCCCTAGAACAACACGATGCAAACCTAGTGGTTGGTCAAGGAAGAAGGCAGGAAAATATAGGTAATGGTCTTGGAAACGAGCAGGAAACGATTCAAACATAGGTTCCGGCATCGGTGCAAACAACAGATCCAGTACCAACAGAAACCTAGGCAGTTCATCAAGTGGACAACCACAAGGATGCTCGTATAAGACTTTTCAAGGATGCAACCAAGAACTTTCACAGGCGCTGAAGGACCATTAGATATAATTCGATGGATTGAGAGAATGGAGACTGTCATAGCCATAAGCAATTGCTCTAATGACCAAAAGGTCAAGTATGCAACTTGTTCCTTTCAGGATGCAGCATTATCATGGTGGAATTCTCAGCGTCAAGTGTTGGGTGACGCAAACGCGTATCAACTTACTTGGGAGCAGTTAAAGGAAATGCTACTTAAAGAATATTGCCCACGTAATGAACTCCAGAATATTAAGACCGAATTTTGGAACCACACCATGGAAGGGCTGAGATCCGAGCATACACGTTTAGGTCAATGAACTTGCTAGATTGGTACCCCGAATGGTTACGCCAGAATATATTTGAATTGAAAGATACATATGGAGATTGGCACCTTATATAAGAAGCAACATTAGAGCCTCCAAAACTATCACCATCCAAAGTGCTATCGCTATCGCACACTCCTTAACCGATGATGCGATACGAAATAGAACCCTGATCAAGAAAAATGATCATGAAAAATGCATAATGGAAGTTGAAAGGAAAACGATTAAGATGAATAGAAGGTCATTTGATGGGAAGAGAAAGTGGTTTGGAAGTCCCAAGGGACAAGTAAACAACAAGAAGAATTTTAAGCAAGGATCCGAGAGGGTTTATGTTGCAACTTCAACCAACGGTAAGGCGAATAGAGAATCTCAAAGGAAATGTAGCAAGTGTGGTTATTTCCACAATAATGATTGTAGAGTTTGCACTCATTGCCATAAATTTGGACATTTGAGCCAAAATTGCCGAACAAAACCTGATGAGAAGATAACCAGAAATGATCATGTTTGTTATGAGTGTGGTGTAATTAGAGATTTCAAGAAAGACTGCCCAAAGTTGAATGGATCTAGGGCCAGAGGGAGAGCTTTTGAAATGAATACCAAAAAGGCATGTCAGGAATCGTCAGTGGTCAATGGTACATTTCTTATTAATAATCATTATGCCTCCATTTTGTTTGACACCGGTACTAATCTAAGTTTTGTGTCCAAAGAATTTGAACCATCATTGGGAATTAAACCATGTAAGCTAAGTAAGAAATATATTATTGAGCTAGCTAATGGAAAGAAAATAGAATCCAATGAAGTAATTAGAAACTGCATGTTACAACTTAACGATCGACTCTTTAGTATCAACTTACTACCTGTCAATCTTGGAAGTTTTGACATTGTTATTGGAATGGATTGGCTCTCTTGGAATCATGCTGAGATAGTATGTTTTGAGAAGATTATCCATTCGCCAACTCCTAGTGTGGAATTTCTAATCATACAAGGAGAAAAAGGAAAACCCCCAGTCATGAAAACTTATGGATACTTGAGTGAAGGATATCCCGTCTTCCTAGTAAAAGCCATTGACACTAAGAATGAAGAGCAAAGGATTGAAGACATTCCTATCGTACGGGATACCCAGATGTATTTCCGAAAACTTACCAGGATTACCTCCACAAAGACAGATCAAATTCCAAATTGATCTGATACCTGGAGCCGCGCATGTAGCTCGATCACCATATTGATTGGCACCTTCTTAAATGCAAGGATTTTCAAAACAAATACAGGAGTTATTAGACAAAGGATTCATTCGACCAAGTTTTTCTCCTTGGGGAGCGTCGGTTCTATTCGTCAAAAGAAAGATGGATCATTCATAATGTGTATCGATTATCGAGAATTAAACAAGCTCACCATTAGAAATCGGTACCCATTACAAGAATCGTCAACTTGTTCGATCAACTCTAAGGATCCAGCTACTATTCAAAGATCGATTTACGATCTGGATATCACCATTGTTGATAGCAGAAGAGGATATCCTAAAGACAGCCTTTAGAACACATTACAGTCATTACGAATTTCTAGTAATGCCATTTGGATTGACCAACGCACCTGCTATATTCTTGGATCTCATGAATAAGGTTTGTAAGCCCTACTTGGACAAGTTTGTGATAGTATTCATCAATGATATTTTGATATATTCACAGTCCAAGGAAGAACATGAGCAACACCTCAGGCTAATCCTAAACATCTTAAAAAAAGAAAGGTTGTACGCGAAATTCTCTAAATGTGAGTTTTGGCTTCGAGAAGTTCGATTCCTCGAGCACGTTATTAACAAAAAGGGTATCCATGTGGATCCGTCAAAGGTTGAAGCAAGCAGAAATTGGGAAGCCCCTAAATCTCCAACGGAAGTATGACAATTTTTAGGGTTAGCTAGTTATTATCGAAGATTTATAAAAAACTTTTCAAAGATAGCTCAACCACTGACTCTACTAACTCAAAAAGATAGAAAATACGAATAGATCAGGGTTAAGGAAGGATCTTTTTAGTTATTAAAGCAAAGATTATGTAGTGCGCCCATATTGTCCCTACCAAATGGAACAGTGGGATTTATAATGTATTATGATGCTCCCGATTAGGTCTTGAGTGTGTATTAATGCAGAAAGATAAAGTTATTGCTTATGCATCAAGACTGTTGAAAGTGCAAGCAAATAATTACACTACCTATGACCTAGAATTAGGAGTTGTTGTTTTCGCTCTTAAAATTTGGAAACATTATTTGTATGGGACCAAATGCATCATATACACTGATCACAAGAGCCTACAACAATTTTTAATCAGAAGGATTCAAATATGAGGCAACGCAACTAGGTAGAGTTATTAAATGATTATGATAGCAATATCTGGTATCACCCACGCAAAGCAAACGTCGTGGTTGATGCACTTAGTAGAAAAGAAAGAGAAAAGCCTCTACGAGTGCGAGCATTAGAACTTACTGTACACTCGAACCTTATTAACCAAATTCGTGATGCTCAACTTGAAGCATTGAAGGATGAAAATTTGGAAGGTGAAGGTCTGCGGGAATGATCAAGGAATTAACACCTGACTCTGATAAGTTGATGCATTTTGTAAATCGAGTATGGGTCCCTAATTACGGAGTTTTACATAAAGTGATTCTCGATGAAGCAAATAAATCAAGGTACTCAATTCACCCGGGGATCGACAAAATGTATCACAACGTAAAGGAATTCTACCGGTGGCCTAAGATGAAAGGAGACATAGTTTCATATGTTAACCGATGTATGACCTGCTCCAAGGTAAAAGTAGAATATCAGAAACCATTGGACTTCTGCAACAACCATAAATTCCGAAATGGAAATGGGAATGCATTGCCATGGATTTTGTGACAAAACTACCCAGAACAGCAAGTGGTTATGATACCATTTGGGTAATCGTTGATCGATTGACAAAATCTACATACTTCTTACCCATGAAGGAGACATACAACATGAGAAAATTGGCAAATTTGTACATCAAAGAAGTGTGTCACGCCACGGTGTACCAGTTTCAATCATATCTAATAGGGATAGTCGATTTACCTCAAGATTTTGGCAATCCTTACATGAAGCCATGGGTACTCGACTAGACATGAGCACGACATATCACTCACAAACGGACGGCCAGAGTGAAAGAACCCTTCAGACTCTGGAAGATTTATTAAGAGCATGTGTGATTGAATTTGGCGGAAATTAGGATACTCACCTACCGTTAGCAGAGTTTTTCGTATAATGATAGCTATCACACTAGCATTAAAGCCGCTCCATTTGAAGCACTGTACGGAAGGAAATTTCGTTCCCCGCTATGTTGGGCAGATATTGGGGAAAGCCAATTATCAGGACCTGAAATTATGCAAGAGATGATAGACAAGATTGTTCAGATCAGAAAGAGACTAGAAGTCGTAATAGTAGGCAAAAGAGTTACGCAGATAACCGAAGAATGGAATTCATGGTTGGTGATAAAGTGTTCTTAAAGCTATCTCCATGGAAGGGTATTGTGAGATTTGGTAAAAGAGGGAAGCTCAGTCTACGATTCATATGACCATTTGAAATCATGGAACGGATAGGGAAGGTTGCATACAGACTTAAACTATTATAGGAACTTGGAAAAGTGCACAATGTGTTCTACGTGTCTAATTTAAGAAAATGCATGACGGATGAATCTCTAGTTATTCCACCAGACGAAGTTAGTATAGATGACAAACTTCACTTTATCGAGGAACCGATAGAAGTCTTGGATTGGAAAATTCAAAAACTTAGATAGAGTCAAATCAAATTAGTTAAGTTTGATGGAACTTTAGAAGAGGGCTTGAATTACTTCGGAACGTCAAGATCAAATGCAACAAAAGCACCCTCGCCTGTTCAAATCCAGACCTGATGCAAATTCAACAACATAAATTTCGGGAACAAATTTCTTAAACAAGGGGAGACTCTGACACCCGGTCAAACCAGGTCAAATCTCGAGATTATTTTAATAATACATTTATGATTTTTTTTATTATTATACCTGATTACTTGAAAAACCCTGCGTTAATGATTTTTAACAAATTGCAAAATCACTTAACTATACTAATAATAACATAATAATAATACTACTAATAATAAAATAATATTAATATTAATAATAAAAATCATACTAATAACAATAATAAAAATGATTAGGGATTTGTGCATGGATGACACCTACATCCATAAGATCTTGCACAATCCTTATATACACCACACTCCACCAAAACCCCTCATTCTCCACCACCTCTCCCACTTCCACACATACACACACACCACCACCACCTCTCGGCCGCCCCACCACGCCAGCACCCCACCACCGTTGGCATCCGCCACCGTCTGCACCACCCCACCGAGTCCATCACCGCCGCCCATCTGTCGCCGTCGCCACTCCCCACCACAACCGCTAGTCACCACCATACCCACCACTCCCATCACCATCAACCACCGTTGCCACCATCTATACCATCCACCATCGTACCCACCTAGAACACCCTCACCACTCGTAACCAACAACCCACCCCCTTTCTCCCTCGGCCACTACAAACACCATCTCAAACCACATTCGAAATCACAACACCACCACCACTAGTGACCTTCATCTACATTCTCTCTAAGTATTCTAGTTGAAACTTCAAATAAAACCCAAAGTTGTAATCAGAAGTTGAAGATTACGTGCTATCAGTGTATGTATTGTTCAATCTATTGTAGTTAAGGTATTCTTGATTAAATAGTTACATTTCTTTATGCATGGGTGATCAAGATGAAGATCTTGATGAACCCTATTTTCACCCACTTTAAAGTTAAAAAATTTGTTGTTTTGATGATTTTGGATCTAAAACTATGTTTGAAATGGTTGAATAAATCTGAAAATATGTTTAGAATAGTTTGATATTGATGAAATCATGTTAATGGTATGATTGGGATTGTATGAAGACATGTATGTGTAGGTATAGATATGTACATGTTGTGTATGTATTTATGTCCATATAAGATTGAGAAACTGATGATTATAACTCAATAAGAGATGTCAAGGTAAGAATGTAGAATGGATGAAGATGATGAATAAAATGTTAATAGGAAGATAATCAAGATAATATTGTTTGTCATAGAAAGAAATGACCAAGATTAATTATTGTTATAAAATTAGATTCTTGAACACATTATAGGGTTACATTTAGATGAATAGTTTGATTGACATTAACTTGAGAACTAGGAACCGTAATTTTGATCATACTTAAGATTAACGGGACGATTGCAACAAAGGACTTGACTAAACGACTATGACATCAAGACTTTACAAAATCATAAACTATACAAAGCAAAAATGAAATATATACATATTTTTAAGGAAATAATGATGAATAAAAGAAACATATATATATATATATATATATAATATATATATATATATATATATATATATATATATATATATATATATATATATATGTATGTATATATATATGTATGTATATGTATATGTATAGTTATGTATATGTATATGTATATGTATATGTATATGTATGTATATGTATATGTATATGTATATGTATATGTATATTATATGTATAGTATATGTATATGTATATGTATATGTATATGTATATGTATATGTATATGTATATGTATAGTATATGTATATGTATATGTATATGTATATGTATATGTATATGTTATATGTATATGTATAATATGTATATGTATATGTATATGTATATGTATATGTATATGTATATGTATATGTATATTATATGTATATGTTATATGTATATGTATATGTATATGTATATGTATTTATATGTATATGTTATATATGTATATGTATATGTATATGTATATGTATATGTATATGTATATGTATATGTATGTTATGTTATGTATATGTATATGTCTATGTATATGTATATGTATGTATATGTATATGTATATTATATGTATATGTATATGTATATGTATATGTATATGTATATGTATATGTATATGTATGTAATGTATATGTATATGTATATGTATATGTATATGTATGTATATGTATTGTATATGTATATGTATATGTATATGTATATGTATATGTATAATGTATATGTATATGTATATGTATATGTATATGTATATGTATATGTATATGTATATGTATATGTATATGTATATGTATATGTATATGTATATGTATATGTATATGTATATGTATATGTATATGTATATGTATATGTATATGTATATGTATATGTATATTATATGTATATGTATATGTTATGTATATGTATAGTATATGTATGTATATGTATTGTATATGTTATGTATATGTCTATGTATATGATATGTATATTATATATGTATATGTATATGTATATGTATATGTATATGTATATGTATATGTATATTATATGTATATGTATAATGTATATGTATAGTTATGTATATGTATATGTATATGTATATGTATAGTATATGTATATGTATATGTATATGTATATGTATATGTATATGTATATGTATATGTATATGTATATGTATATGGATATGTATATGTATATGTATATGTATATGTATATGTATTGTATATGTATATGTATATGTATATGTATATATATGTATATGTATATGTATATGTATATGTATATGTATATTGTATATGTATATGATATGTATATGTATATGTATATGTATATGTTATGTTATGTATATGATATGTATATGTATATGTATATGTATATGTATATGTATATGTATATGTATATGTATATGTATATGTATATGTATATGTATATGTATATGTATATGTATATGTATATGTATATGTATATGTATGTATATGTATATGTATATGTATATGTATATGTATATGTATATGTATATGTATATGTATATGTATATGTATATGTATATGTATATGTATATGTATATGTTATGTATATGTATATGTACATTGAATAAACAATCATATGCTAAATGAATTTTTAAATCAATATATTCGCAAAAATAATATATGTTTATAAATAATCTCAATAACTTTAAAAGATTTACTTTATAAAAGAAGATAAGGATTTTGCATAAATACATAACTTTTACAAAACCATTAGTTAAACTTTGAATAAAACTAATATATATATATATAATATATATATATATATACACACACACACACACATAAGCACTTAGATAAGGAAATCACTAGTTAAATGTAAGTTGTAATCGCAAGATTTGCGAGTAGAATACTAATAACATAATGTATTTAGAATATGACAAGAAATAGATATTAGTCAAAAGTGTATATAACGCCTAAGGAAAATGATAAACTTTACTGGAAAATTTACAAAAGTATATTTTTTAAAAATAATAAAAACGTTTATTTTAAAACAACTAAATAACTGGGTGAAAAACATTCTTGTAAGCATAAATCATCATATATTGACCATGATGCATATAATTAGGGTTTCATTATCGGAAGTCTAGCACGTTGGTTTCTTTTCGTTAATCGCACTCAAGGTGAGTCATTCGGCCCCATTTTAAATATATTATTTCTTTAACTGTTTTGTGGCGAAAAGAATCAAATATATATATATATATATATATATATATATATATGTGGTGTGTGTGTGTGTGTGTGTGTGGTAGATATAACGGATTGATATATGTTATGAAGGTATAAGTTGAGTCAATAGTATATATGTATACTATTGAGCCCGTAAATCCCCCATAATCATTAACCTCTGGAAGCCACAGACTATATTGATAGATCTATCAGGTTAAAATGGCCCGCTCTCGCAACCAGTCCCGCTGGTCAGGTTGTAGCGAGGGAGTTTATATGTTTGGACTGTTGTAGGGCAACGACGTGTTTCTTGGTTTGATTATGGACTTATGACCTAATTAATCATAGTACCTAGCTAATCTATGTTAAGTATATTATATCTCGTTACATCATATTGTTTTGAAATCAAATGTTTACAAGACTAAAATCCCGATCGCTCACCAACTTTATGTTGACTTTATTACTCTTCATGTTTTTCAGGGTCATAGGTAAGCCTCGTGTGAAATTTATGGTTTAAGTCTTTGGAGGGTCAAATGTGTCAAGTGTCTTCAAGTAGTATTAAATAAATAAATAATGCAATGTATTTCAACTAATTTTGAGTTGTCCAACTTAAAAACTGAGAATATATTGTGATGATTTTATTTAGAATGTTTAATGTATGGTTTTCGTAACCAACTTAATAATTAATCATATTTGACTATAATTGTTAGATTAATTCCAACTTCCGTTATCACCATGTTTCGTGACCTTCCGCTGTGATTCTCGAGGTGTGACACCATCGGCTAGACATTTGTTAAGATTTGATACATAGAATGTATCATGTACGCCACTAAGTTCTTGGGGTAACTTTCTATACGCTACAGGACCAATCCTTCTATGATCTCAAATGGTCCTACATATCTCGGAGCTAATTTTCCTTTCCTTCCAAACTATACGATTTCCTTCCACGGAGAAACTTTCAATAAAACACGGTCACCCATGTTAAACTCCAGAGGTTTTCAACGGTTATCGGCGTTACTTTTCTGACGATCTCAAGCTGCCTTAAGCCTATCCTTGATTTGGAATATCTTATTAGTTGTTTCCTAGATAATCTCCAGACTTGTTAATTGGCTTCCACCTACTTCCGCCCAACACACCGGAAATCTACACTTCCTTCCACACAATGCCTCAAACGGAGCACATTCAATGCTCTTATGATAACTATTGTTATAAAAGAATTCAATCATTGGTAAGTGAGTATCCCAACTCCCACCAAAATCAATCACACATGCCCTAAGCATGTCTTCTAGAGTATGTATCGTTCGCTCACTTTGACCATCCGTTTGTGGATGATAAGCATTACTTAAATCCAAACTAGTTCCTATTGCCTTTTGTAGAGTCTGCCAAAACCGCGATGTAAATCAACTATCAAGATCTGATATAATTAACACAAGCACTCCATGCCTAGCCAAGATCTCATTCACATATAATCTTGCTAACTTCTCTATTTTATAGTCCTACCGAACATGCAAGAAATGAGCAGATTTTCTCATTCGGTCCATGATGACCCAAATTGAATCATGCCTACTACTGGTTCTAGAAACTTAGTGATGAAGTCCACCGCTATATTTTCCCACTTCCATTTGGGAATTTCTGGTTATTTCAACAGACCTGAGGGTTTCTGATGTTCAGCTTTGACTTTCAAACAGGTCAAGCATTCACTTACATACTTTGCAATGTCCTTTTTCATACCTGGCCACTAATACTACTCTTAAGATCTTGGTACATTTTGTCTACACCAGGATGAACATAATACTTGGACTTGTGCGCTTCGTTCATTAATAGGGTTCGAACATCTCCCCACTTAGGTACCCATGTACGATCCACAAAGTACTGTACACTATCCTCCTTACAGTTCATCTGTTTGTCTAACCCTCTAAACTCCTAACTTACGACATTCTCCTCTTTTAGTGCTTCGCCTGTGCCATAAGTATTTGTGTTTTCAAATTTGATTGAATGGTCATTCCCAACGCTCGCGCACATAAGGGTTTAACACATTCCTTCCTACTCCAGGCATCAACTACTACGTTTGCCATTCCGGGATGATATCAAATCTCACAGTCATAATCACTTAGGAGTTCCACCCATCGCCTTTGACACATATTCAGTTCCTTTTGATCAAAGATGTGTTGAAGACTTTTATGATCAGTGTAGATAACGCACTTGGTTCCATACAAATAATGCCTCCATATCTTAAGTGCAAACACCACTGCACCTAGTTCAAGATCATGTGTCGTATAATTCTTTTTGTGAGCCTTAAGTTGACGTGAGGCGTAAGCAATCACCTTATCCTTTTGCATAAGCACACAACCTAAGACTTGATATGATGCATCACAAAACACCATAAAATCGTTTGAACCATCAGGGAGGGTTAATATCGGTGCATTACATAATCTTTCTTTCAATATCTAAAATTCCTCTTCTTGCCCTATGTCCTCAATCAAACTTCTTATCCTTCTGTGTTAACATTATCGATGGCTGAGCGATCTTTGAGAAGTTTGCGATGAATCGTCGATAGTAACCAGCCAATCCTAAAAATTGTCGTATCTCTAAAGGCGTCTTAGGAGCGTCCCACTTTTTAACTGCTTCTATCTTTGCAGGATCTACGTAGATTCCTTTCTCATTAACCACGTGTCCTAAAAAGTTCACCTCTCGCAACCAAAATTCACACTTTGAGAACATGGCGTAAAGTTTCTCTTCTGTTAGTAATTTGAGAATCGCTCAAAAGTGTTGTTCATGGTCTTCCTTCGATTTAGAATAGATATCATCTATAAACACGATTACAAACTTATCCAGATTGGGTTTGCACACCGGTTCATTAGATCCATGAACATTGTTGGAGCGTTAGTCATCCCAAACGACATGACTGAGAACTCATAATGTCCATATTGAGTTCTAAACGTTGTCTTTGGTATATCCTCCTCATGAACCCGCAATTGATGGTAACCTGATCAAAGATCAATCTTAGAGAAATACGAAGCTCCCTGTAATTGATCAAAGGGATCATTGATCTTGGTAAGTGGATATCGATTTTTCACAGTCAGCTTATTCAACTCACAATAATCTATGCACATTCGGAATGTTCCATCCTTCTTCTTGAAAAATATTATCGGTGCTCCCCAAGGCGAGTGACTTAGTCATATGAAGCCCTTTGCTAACAACACTTGTAATTGGCTCGATAATTCTTGCATCTCTGATGGTGCTAGCCAATATGCCGTCTTTGCTACTGGTGTCGCTCCAGGAACCAAATCTATGTGGAATTTTACTTGACGAGGAGGGGGCAAACCAGACAAATCGTGAGGGAATAATTCTGAAAAGTCTTGCACCATCGGAATGTCTTCCAGTCTCCTTTCCTTGGATTCCTTTTCTACTACATGTGCTAAGAATGCATAGCATTGCTTCTGTAGGCATCAACGAGCCTTCATACAAAAGATAATCTTTAGACTTCTTCCCAGTCATTCTCCTTAAATCTTGAGCACGTCGACATTAGGCATAGGAATTCGCACCACCTTCTCTCGGCAAACAATTTCGACTCCACACTTCAATAACCAATCCATTCCCACCACTACGTCAAAGCTTCCAATTTGAAGGTATTATATCTATGTCAAAGGCATGGTCCTCTAATGTAATCGTGCACCCTCTAATTATTTCACAAGCTCACAATTTACGATTCGCCATTTCTACCGAATAGCTAGTCTCTAAACAACTAGGGTTCAAACCAAGCAAAGGTGCAAATTCAAAGGACACAAAACTATTATTTGCCCCAGTATCAAATAATACAAGTGCAAAGTGATTATTGAGGAGATACGTACCATAACAACGTTCGGTTCTTGACGCGCGTCATTTGCACAAATCACAAATGCACGTCCTCGAGCAGCATTTCCTTGATTTCCCTGACCTTGATTTCCAGCTATTGCCACCACTTGGTTTTGGTTATTCCCCTGTTGACTCGGTGCCCGATTCAGTCTGGGGCACATATCCGATAATGATCGGGGCTTCCACACTCATAGCAAACCCTAACGTTTCCAACTGGACTGATTGCATTAATCGGTGCAACCAAATTGGGCGCCACCCTACAAGCTTTTGCAACATGTCCTTGGTGCCTACGGTTCATGCATACCCGGCATGACGTCATTGATGGATGATTATAGTTACATTTCCCACACTTAGGATGTGGCCCAACGTAGTCCTTTCTCCCTTGCTTCACCACCACAAAGTTTCTCGTTACCTTTGTCTTTTATCAAAACTCCCCCTGCTTGTCTACTCGACTCCCCAATATCCCTTCTTTTCTGCTACCTTTACCTAGCACTCCAGTTCTTACCATTTCATCAGTTAGAATGCCTGCCTTCAAGATCACACTCTAAATAGTCGGGGGTGCGTAACAGTCACCAAGCCTCGTATTTGTGGTACTAAATCCCAGATGTAGCATTCAATCTGCTTTGATTCATATGTCACTAGTGTGGCACCAACCTTGCCAATTCATGAAATCAGTCGTTGTAAGCAGCATGACCCGACCCTACCATAAATGGTTCCAGAACTCGTGTTCCAACTTTTACATTTAATCATAGGACATTTCTTCAATTGCCAAAGCTTTAAATTCGGCCAAGTCATGGCATTGCTGATTCCCTACCTCGAGCCTGAACTTGGGTGTTCAACCACATTAGAGCTTCCCTACAATGAACAAGTAGCATACACTTTCTGATTTTCAGATAGTTACTGATGTCCATCATAGATTCCATCTTCTTAATCCAATGGGTCAAAGCAATGACTCCACTTTTTCCATCAAACTCCTTCAGTTTACAAGTCATGAACTCCTTGTAAGTGCAACTAACTGTTGGACCAAAAGAACCAATGAGCCAGATCAAAAAAACCTTTAAGTCCCACAGACGTCACAACAACTGCTGAAGTCCACAACAGCTGAAGACAACAACTGGTTACAAAGTCTGAAGACACAAGTGCTGAAGACAGTCTGAAGACACAAGTGCTGAAGACAAAGTCTGAAGACACAAGTGCTGAAGACAAAGTCTGAAGACAAGTGCTGAAGACAAAGTCTGAAGACACAAGTGCTGAAGACAAAGTCTGAAGACAAGTACTAAAGACAGTCTGAAGACAAGTGCTGAAGACAAGTACTGAAGACCCAGTATCAGACGTTGTCACAACAGCTGAAGAGGTCTTCTTCAGTAGTTGTGACGGTTTTCTTCAGTAGTTTTGTAATCAGTAGTTAGTTTCAGTAGTTAGTTTCAGTAGTTTAGCATCAGTAGTTTTATATTTTGTGCTTAGCACTCTCTGATATGTTCTCAGTAGTTGTGAACATTCAGTAGTTTGTTAAGTGTTAGTTATTTTTGTAATAAATCTGCAGATGTCACTATCCTGTGATATCAGCAGTGATTGCACTCTATATAAGGAGTGTCAACCTAATGTAATCGGTGAATGATGAGAGCAGAAACATTTGATATAATTGAAACATTCCTTTTCACAGAAATATATTCTCTCGTTACAACCGTATTTGTTCTTAATGCATACGAATATCAAATTCTTGCTATATTTGTCTAATTCTTGATCTTATTCCGCTGCGTTACACTCTAATCATCAAACTTGAGATCACTGATCCTGTCAATGGTATCAGAGCAGGTTAATCATTGATCGATCTAATAATTGATCATTGAAACTGCTATCCAAGATCCAAGTTGATTGAATTAGCATTTTTGCAAGAAACGGTTATAGAGATTGGATTTTCTGGTTTTTGGCCATTATCCTGAGATTTATTCTTGGTTTTCATTGAGTTTGTTGTGGTTGTGTAAAATCTTTTAAAAGCTTGAATTAAATTGTATTTGGACCTAAAATGACTACTCCTTCCAATGATCCTCACAATCCTGGTTCCTCAACCAAGCCTCCAATGCTGGTTAGAGAGTGAGTATAACATATGGCAACGACGAATGCTCATCACCTGTCTGTTAAGCTCAGGTTGTTGGACATCAGTGGTACATGGTCCACACAAGCCTATGGTGAATAACCCGGAAACCAATCAAATGGTTCCGAAGAGGAGGGAGCAATACTCAGATGAGGATAAGAAATTGTTTGAGATTGATGCAAAAGCCCATGGAATTCTGGCCATGGCACTGGCCAATGAAATCTATTCTGGGCTAATGCATTATGAAACTGCCCATGACCTCTGGAATGCCTTGAAAGAAAATTTGGAGGAACAGATGAGTCTTGGCAAATAATAGAGAAATCCTTGCCCAACAATATGAGACATTCTCTCATAGGAAGGGTGAGACACTACCAACAGTTTGAGCGGTTCTCTTGTTTGATCTCTGAATTAAAAATGGTCAAACATGAGTACACCAATAGCCAGATGAATACTAGATTTCTCAAATCACTGCCTGAGAGATGGGACACATATACTATTGTCCTACGCTCCACTGCAAATTTGGACAAACTATCTCTCACCCAACTCCATGGGAAATTGCTCAATTTGAGATAGAGATAGAACAGGAACAAAACTGTCATCATCTGGAAAGCTCACTGATGACTTTGTACCAGGAAACACTGCCTTGGTAAGTCATGAGTCAGAGTATGCAGGATCAGAATGCCACTATGATGAGCATATTGATTTCACCTCAAACAATTCTAATCATGCCTTTGTGAGTGTGATTGTCATTTTGGTAATAATAGTGACAATCTATGCTTTATCATGGATGATTTGAAGGGCATTGCTGATGATGATTTAGAAGAGATGGATATTTTGAGCCAAATGGCCTTGATCAATATCAGATCTCAGAAATTCTACAAGAGAACTGGCAGGAAATTTCCTGGACTCTCTGACAAAACCAAAGTCGGTTTTGACAAGAGAAAGTTGAAGTGTCACAAATGCCATAGGCTTGGACACTTTGCAAGAGAGTGTAGATCAACTGGATCTAACACCTCTGCACCCTTTTTGACTTTTCCAAATAACAATTCACAATCCAAAGGGCAACATCCTGCTGGTTCTAGTCATTCATCACACCCTTTCTCCTGCATATTTTGTTCCTCAGGGTCAAATGCCATATCCTTATCCCCGCTTTATATGCCACAATCAAATCATGTTCAAGCTCCTAGTACCACAACCTCATGCACTAAGAACCTCAACCATCTCCATCTCAATCACAACCTCATCACAGCTTCTCACACTTGGAGTCGTTGACTGGAGTAGCTTGCCTGATAACTTGTCTGGTCACACTGAGCAATACTATGCTGGTGCTAGTCAACATGGTGGTGAACACCCTTTGGGAATCTTGCTCTCATGGCCCTGGAGTCTACTGAGGGTTCCTGCTCAAATGCATCATCTTCACAGGTAACTCAGGTATCTTCAAAGGCTAAAGCCAAGTTATTAACTGAATCATGCATAGCTGCCTTTGTCTCTATTAGAGAGGCAATGTAGCATTAATAAATCAAAACTTGAGTTTGAGAAACCATTTCCAAAGAAAAGCTGAGTATGAGTCTGCTCTTAACAGTAAAAGTGATGAGATTTATAAGCTTAAATGCCAATTAAATGATGAAAAGGCCAAGCTAGAGTTTTTCTGGAAGACCACAGGAGTCTCAAAGAAAAACTTGCAGTGACCCAAGTTGAGTGTGACCGCTGGGTCTCATCATGCA
The DNA here is from genome assembly GCA_025506515.1 of Flaveria trinervia. Classification (NCBI taxonomy): domain Eukaryota; kingdom Viridiplantae; phylum Streptophyta; class Magnoliopsida; order Asterales; family Asteraceae; genus Flaveria; species Flaveria trinervia. Next base: position 82,260,861 of record CM046443.1, on the reverse strand, counting down.
AGGGATTTGAAATGCTTCTTAGCAAGCAAACTGCTTCAAATGTGAATTTGGTATTGGTTACAACCATACTGCTCCACTAACAGACTTTACTCCTAACTCCATAGTTAAGTCTGAAAGTGAAAGCAATCTCCAAACCACATTATCGTGTGAATCATTCTCCAATGATAATCTAAGATCAGAGAATGAAACCAGTGTTAAGATCTCAGTAAATAAATTGACTGATGGTCTAACTACTGAGACTCATATGAAGCTGAGTACTTCAGATGTTGTTCCTCAATGTCCCAAGTACTAAAAGAGACCCAACATCTGAAAAGCATTTCAAATCAGTTAAAATACAAGGACTAACAACTGCTGAGGAATCCATCAAACGGTCTATTAGGACGGTGGAAAACAGTTGAATTACCAGTCTTCAGCTGTTACAAATCCTTTAGTACCTAGTACTGATAGGAGGAAAGTACTGAAGATCACACCTTCAGTAGTTTCCACTTCAGCAGTAGAGATGTCCAAGATGAAGAATAAACCATGTGAAATTTGTGGTAAATTCAATCATCTATCTGATGAATGTTGGTACAAAAAGGGTTTAAAACTCCAAAGGGATGAGCTCATTAAACTAGAAAAAATAAAATGAAAACTGAGTTTGAGACCAAGTTTGTACCACAATCATCTCAACCTGATAAACCCAAGGCCTTACCAAATCCACTAAGAAGGATGCGGTTTATCAGAAGACAGCTGATATTGTTCCTCATGATAAACATAAGACTAAGTCTGTGAAATCTAAGAAGGAGGAAATGGTGGGTCACAGGAACTCATCAAAAACAAGCTCTGGAGTGTCAAATGAACTGAAAGCTCGAGCTTCAAATCAGACACAGCTTGTTATGATGGTTCAGCATCTGTTGGGGAGAGTTAACCAACTTGAAGCCCATGTGATAAAACCACTGAAAAGGAATTACAGGTCCAAATCTATTTCGGCACCATCTCCATCTTCATCAGCTGTTAATCATGAGAAACCAGCTATGAGTAAATCTGTTGATAAAGTCATTCCCAAAACCAAAAAGGTTTGGGTCTCCAAAGCTAACTAGTTTCTTATGATTTTGCAGGTTTCTTCAGCATGCCAAAGAAGCATCTGGTATGTGGACAGTGGAGGATCCATGCACATGACTGGGAGCAGCTTTTCTTCATGATTACTCTCAAGGAAAGAAGGGATTTGTCTCATTTGGAAATGATGCTAAAGGTTACATCATTGGAAAGGGATTTGTGTCTAATGGAGATATTAGATTTGATGATGTCAACCATGTGGAGAATCTCAAATACAATCTGTTGAGTGTCAGTCAGATGTGTGACAAAGGACATGTTGCTCTTTTCACAAGCCAAAACTATAGGATTCTGTCTTCCAAGGTTCTGAGCCTGATTGACAAAGTACTGGATGATAATACTCTCCTGAAGGCAAACAGGATAGGAAGAGTATATGCCTTGGATTTGTCAAAGAAAATTGAGTTAAAAGGCCATCCATGCTTATTCTCTAAGGCCTCTCTCCAAGAATCTAAACTGTGGCATAGAAGGCTGGGTCATGTTAATCTCAAAAACATGAATCAGCTGATCCACAAGAGTTTAGTGAGAGGTCTTCCAATAAAGGAGTTCAATTGTGATGAAATCTGCACTGCATGCTTAAAAGGGAAACAACATAAAGTTTCATTCCCACCCATAGAAGAATCCAAGTCTAATGCCTGCTTACAACTACTGCACATGGATCTTTTTGGTCCTGTGAAGGTAATGAGTATGGCAAAGAAGAAATATTGTCTGGTAATTGTGGATGATTACTCTAGATATGTATGGACTTTCTTCTTGCATTCAAAGGATGGGCTCAGTCCATTATGAACTTTGTGTTACACATTAAGAAGCAGTATTCCCTACCAGTTAAGTGTGTGAGGAGTGACAATGGTACTGAATTCAGAAACCACACTCTTGATGAATTTTACTTGTC